>JAHWFP010191013.1:117683-131647 GCA_023313725.1 Lithobius niger
ACGTTTTCTTTGCGCCATTTTTGAATGGATCAACGTAGCGACGTTTTGTTTGCGCCATTTTTGAATGGAGCAACGTAGCGACGTTTTCTTTGCGCCATTTTTGAATGGAGCAACGTAGCGACGTTTTCTTTGCGCCATTTTTCTCAGCTCGTTAAGGTCTTTAATATGACGTTCTACTCGACCCGCCTTTACATTTGAAATTACCGAGTTGCCCCCCCCCGGGGCCTCCATGAGGGGGGCACTGCGATGTCTCTTATGCCAATAGATAGAACCCTCAATGCAACCGATGTCCCCAAAGGTGCAAGTTTCAGTTCTTATCCGTTCAAAAGTTATTCAGCCTATCTGGGACTTTTGGAACACCCTGTATAAGTAATATTATTTTATTGCTGTATATAACATGTAAATAAGTGATTATTAAGTATTAAGTTTGATGTCTCATTGTAAAGAATTCGAAATACCTACTTTTGGCAATAAAAAGAGACGTAATTGTGATAAAACTGAAAAAAAATATTACAGTTACTGATCATATAATATTTTCTATGCGTTATGTATGTACAGCGACATATTTACATGAAAATGATGGTCTTTTAAAATAGTAATTTTTAATTATTACCAATAATCTTCTCTGCTGAAGAGAGATAAATGGTAACATCTTCAGCATGATCCCTATATTTTCTTTCTGTTCTGCTATGCGTATATTCATTAACATTACTGTCTGAGTAGTTGTCGAAACAGTCGTGTGCGATAGTAGCCTTTTTTGCTTACATATAAGATCTAGAACACTACAAACACTAAACCTAATAATGTTTTCCAAACATGCAGTCAAATATGAAAAAGTTCTAGAATTATGTTTTTGAAATTAATTCTTTTTTGTTCTCAGATTTCCCTTTATGACCGACTTTGATGAACTGCCATTATGCAGTAAAATGAGTGCAGATAATTACTTGCACATGACTGAATTTATCATAATAAATTCGACAAGAACATTCAGGAAGGAGACCTGCAATTGTCCAACAAAGTGTCGAGATACTACTTACGGTCTGCTGGAAATGTTAGCAATTGACGACCGAGTAATGAAAATTAAAACGCTTAACAATCGCATCCAGATTGTCCAAGAGGAAATTGCTTACACTGGTTTCAATCTGTTTTGTGACCTTGGTGGTACCATTGGTCTGTGGGTAGGCATAAGCATTTTACATATATCAGAAATATTAATAGGCAGTTTCCAACGTCTGATGTCCCAACTGCCTTGGAGCAACAAAGTCAAGAGTATTACACATCATGACCAAGTCGTTGCAAAACACATACCAACCACAACTGAGGATACCCCAACCATAAATTTAGTTGGCTTCAACAATATAACCAAAAAAGAATTATCTACAAGTGTGAGAAACCTTTGGATAGTCATTTCCCTTGTGGCATTAGGACTAGGAGTTTATTACTGTGGAGAACGAGCATTATATTATGCATCTGATCCATCAATAACTATTACCTACAACGAATTCCAGATGTACATTAAATTTCCAAGTGTGACCTTTTGCCCTGGCAATTATCGTGAAATTATTCCTGCAATGAGTTGGAAGAGCGTTTTTCGTGTACTAGGTCAAGTAATGAAACACGAGGATATATTGAAATTGGTGGGCGTGGATAGAAACCTCATTGAACTGCCATGGCAAGCAAATAACGTTACGAAGTTATTAGACAGTGGGATTATCACAGTTAAACAGTTGTGGAAAATGTCACATTTTACATATGGAAACATAACAATTCAATCTTCTGACAAGAAGGTGGTAAGTCAAATAATTGAAGTATGAATACAAAAGATTTCGAACAATTATTTAGGATATCAAGGAGTAATTGACTTAGAACATAATACAATATCGTTTTCCCTTATATAAGAATAATGTAAGAAACGATATGAAATGCAAGCAGCAAAATACACAATGTAAGATAAGAGATTACATTATAAAATACAGTGTATCAGATACAAGCCATTCATAATTGACATACATTATGTACAATGACATGAATCATAATACGCACAAAAGAAGTTGCTAAATAGAACTGGATAGACTTGGAACGTACATCAAAATTTTCTACTCCAATTCTTCTAGTTTAGCTTTTTTCTTGTCTAAAGCAGTTTCATCGAGTGCTGCAGGGTCATATTAAACAACTATACCATACCATATAAACTTCAGTTTCTTTAGTTAAAGTCTTCTTTATTATTGTGGAATGTACAGAAATCATTTCAGCTTTATAGTGTTACATAATAATTTTATGTCGTACCTTATGTTGTAGCAGCAGTACTTTTGTGTTATCTGCCATTGGCCAAAAATTGTGACGTCACAGATCATCTCATGCACTGCATGTAATGATCAACAAACCAAACAGTATAATCTGGGCTGCAAACCCAGATTAAAGTTACCTAAACATGCTACCTAACTGCATAACAGATTAGAAAATGCATTTCTTACCCAACGCTAACATGCATGCTTCAAGCAATGAAATTTAGTAATGTCACTAACATTAACCAAACTTGGGAAGAAAAACTTTGAATAGAAAATTCTTACTTAGTCCGTTATCTTTTATGTTGGTAAAGCACAGTTAAACAGTGAGAGTCATACTGCAAGATATTTTTTTATTGCTTTCAGGTGAATAGTGGATTTAAAATTGAAGAAGTCACAACTGTACTGGGAACTTGTATTACCATTAGTTCAAGTTGGTATTTTTAAATTCTCTGTTTGTATAAGATTACAAAGTTAATTATTACACTATGAGTGAAAGTCTCTCAATTTTACACATTAAATTGATAAATTGACAATCGAATTTTCGGCTGATCAAAATAGGTTCAGTACTTTTTGTCTTCAGTCTTCATCATTCTCACAGCTCTTGTGGAACACAACTTCTGAGTCTTATAATTTTAATTTTGCACTGCTCGAGTCAACTATCATGTTGTGATGACAGCAGCTCCCTTTGTGTTCATTTGTGCTGGAGTGTACGTTTGAGCTGGAGTGGGCCAGAAGCTCTTCCATTTCTCAGCGTGGCTCGTTGTCAGTTCTCTAGTCGTTAATTTGGCAATGTTTTAATGCGCCGTCTATTCAATGTTCATAAGTCGTGTTTTTCGGTCTCTTCGGTTTTGAATTGCGGGACACAGCCTGTCTGATATTCATATATGTTCGTATAGTTGTTTGGCTTCCTCCAATAGAAGACACCTATAAAAGTTGGGTACTAGCTTGTTATTTCTGCAAAACACAGACTTGATCTGCGCCAGTGAGCTATTTAGGAATTTTTGCGAGAAGAGCACCAAACTAAAGACCAAAACTATTGCACCATAAGTAGTGGGTAAATGTCATCCCAGAAATTCTAGCACATCTAGAAACTAGACATGTGTCTGTGATCTCAACTTGTGGAAACAAATCATACAAGTCTGCTGAGTGGGTGGGACAGACGGACAAATGATAAGTACTTACGAATAAATTTTTAGTAGCAAAATGTGAAAATGAGTCACCCAGCGAAAGAGTTGGGCGTGTGTTCCTCACCCTGTGAAAACAGTAGCAGCAAGTCCTCTCTGAGTGAGTGGTAGGACAAACGCACAAATGATGAGTACTATAAGTTTTCAGTGGTAAAATACGATAGTGAGTAATCCATCCAAGAAACATATTTACGCCCACCCCAGAAAAATATACTCCTCGAGTATATGCCTCTCGCTATCCTATTTTCACATGCCTTTCCTTATCCTTTTTTCCCTCAAGGATATTTACCTCTAACAACCACTTGATTTGCTCATTGGTCGCAGTACCTACCACAAAAACTCCAACCTGTGGCTTTATGACCTTAATTGTTTGCAGGGCACCACAGCCCATGACAAAGCTCTTCTAAAGAAAAAAATGAGACAGTTTTTTAATGTTTCCATTCACCAACGTGGCTACAAGGAATTTCAGAGTCTCTGTCTGACAATTCCTAACAATTTTAGACTCAATTAAAAACTCAGCATAGTTAGTGGCCCTGTCACATCACAGTCTTTTGCCTTTTTTGCTACAGGGTTAAAAAGAGGAAAACCAGAGATTTTCATAATTGGTATTGGGTGCCCCCCAACCTTGGCTAAGCCACCCATAACACAGCCCGAAATTGGTAAGGCTATTCAGGTAACGAGGATGTTACACAGGTACACCTGCATCTGTAGCCCTAGCCACTGTATTGGGTAAATGCAAAATGACAAGCTGACTAATGATAAGGGAGCCACCAAATGATCTCCTGCCTCACTGAAATCAACAACATGGTGCAAAAAACGTCTAACATCCACGTTATGTGTCATTGATCAAGGTAACGGGCAAATATGCTTTTGGATTCCAGTGAAGGCAAGTCGGCCAATAAATTAAAAGTGAATGAAGAATTAATGAATGAATGAGAAACATGATGTCTAGTCTGCCTCTGCTGTGCAATATAATACCATGATATATTTTATTTACAGCTAATGCAGTCGTGGAGTATGTTGGATCACAAACAAATACGCAAATTTTATTGGAGTTTATAAATCGTTTCAGAGAAGCCTTTCTTTGCAGAGTAAGTTTATACCCAACAATTTGGAATAATGAAATAAATGCTGAACCTATTGTTTATAATACTTTTCAATGACATGCAAATAGTAATGAAAAAGCTATATTTTGAGACAGATGCACGCACGCACACCAAACAAGATGGTCACCTCCAAGGTCTACTGCCACTTCGAAGATGGCTGCCAGAAGTGACATCATTACCCACATCACGTCACCTCCATGTGACTGGAAGAGACGTCATCACCCCTCACAAGTACAGAAGTGACGTTATTACCTCGACATGAACAGAAGTGATATCACCTCCGCATGTGACCAGAAGTGATGTAATTACACCATCACTTGACCGTTGTAACCCCTCATCATACAACTCCCTCATTAACTTTCACGTGGGTGGTCAAGTAACCTGTTTGCAAAGACATCACTACCAGCAACATATAATGTGACGATGTCACTTCCGGTCACACGGAAGATGTGATGTGATGTGGGGTCATGACGTCACTTCTGAATTTTGGATTTAAAGTGGTGGTGGCCTAAGGGATGTCCATCTTGTTTTCAATACGGTGGTGGCCTATGTGATGGCCTTATTTTTTGGTGTCTGTCTGTCTGTTTATACAGCATTTTGCATACTCATGCAAGCAAAAGTGGGAATGGTTCTGCACACCTATTTAGAATTAATGCCAAAATCAGTACACGCAGCAGCATAGCCACAGGGGCAGCTAGGGTCAGAGCTGCTACAGGGTGCAGATCATATGAGGGTGCAAAAGGTTCATTGCTAATCAACTGAGTGGTCACTTTTGTATTGGAGAGAATGGATGGAAGGGACTGTTTTCCTAGTTTAACAGCGGTTCCTCTTCCATTTCCTACTAGGTCTACAGGTCGGAATCCAAACGTCCTGTAGTTAGCTTTGCCAAATGTGATGCATATTGCTGGTACGCACATGCGCATGTGTATTTAGCCAATAATAATCTACCCAAGTTCCAGGAAAACAGAGAACCACCCAACAGTAGGGGCATTTACGATATGGCAGCCACAGACACCCCATACACTGACGTCACTTCTGCTGGGCGTGACTATGACGTCACTTCCGGTGGGCGGGGCTTCATTTTCTTAGATGGCGACGCCCATGAAAACCGGAAGTCCGGCCATAGCCAAGATGGTGGCCTTCTTTCGTCAATCTGGAGGAGGGTGGGAAAGTGCTTTTTGTTACCTTTTTGAGTCCTTGTGCTACCTCCCTGGTGTCATCCAAGATTGCGGCTCCCATGAAAGTGTGGTTATTTTCCAAGATGACGGTTCCCATGAAAGTGTGGCCATTTTCTAAGATGGTGGCACCCATGAAAACCGAACGTGATGTCATCCAAGGGGGGAGGGGTAATTCCAGAGAGTGGGAGTAAATCCAGAGAGTGGCAGTAAATCCAGAAAGTAGGGGTAATTCCAAAAAGTGGAGGTAAATCCAAAAATGGGAATAAATGCAGAAAGTCGAGGTAAATACAAAAAGTGGGGGTAAATCCAAAAGAGTGGGGTAATAACTTCACAAAGTGAGGGTAATGACGTCGGGGAGTGGGGGTAATGACATCACAATTGGTGGGCTCCGAAAACTGGAGAGGTCATGCGAGTGCTCTGTGAGCTTTCATACTGTGATAACTCTAAAAGACTACAGAGCGTTTCAAAGTGTAAAAATGACGAATTTGCAGCATTTTGGGGGTTCCAAAAACTGGAGGGGTCGTGCGAATGCACTTTGAGTTTTCACATTTTTTTTCTCCTTTCCGAGTATATCACTTTTAAAAAAGACATCATGGATTCTTGTTCAATTATTCTCTCCGGCAAAGACTCTGATTTGAGAATTAATCTAAACACTCTCATTCATTTGGATTCTGAAAAAAATTACGAAATGGCTCTGCTTAATTTAGACACTTACAACAGCATACATAACATCACCTCAAAGAATAACGAAATTCAATATACGACAGACGTTGGTGCCTCCTGGCAACAAGTTTTAATCACCCCGGGGGCTTACGAAATCGAAGATTTGAATAAATTTCTCAAGTCAGTGATAGATGCAAATGGCCATAGCAAGGATGCCATTACAATTCTTCCGAATCTAAACACTTTAAGAAGGGATTTGATAATTACCGATTCAAACTACAGCTTATCCTTTCTGGGTAACAAGAGCTTGGCTCCAGTTTTGGGGTTTGACCCGGGCAGCTATTTAAGAAGTCGCAAAAGTCAAAATACTGTCGACAATAATTATGAGCGTCAATACAATTTTTGTACACGGCGATATCATAGGCTATTCTTAACTAAACAAGACACTCAGCCCACTTTATACTCCTTTTATCCCAATTCCCCTCCCGGTTTGCAAATTATAGAGTCCCCTCATAATTTAATTTAACTCCCAGTTACTACCAAACTAATCAGAAATATGACAGTTTGGCTCACTTCACAAACCAACGAGCCGTTGGATTTAAACGGTGAGACGCTCACAGTGCGTCTTCATTTGAGATCTAAAAATTAAATTTAAAAAAGGATATAATGTTGGTGTTTGGAAAAAAGGGAAAGGACTCTTTCTAAATTTTAACTCTAATAATAATAAAAAAAACAAACGCCAAGAAACAAACCTTTCATCAAATCATAACAACACGCAGAAAATGAGCATAGTAGAAGATTACTTAAAAATCAACGATATCTAATCGAATTGGACATAGCAAAGTTCAACTTTGCTCAATGCACGGGAAACAAAGGAAATAGGCCTATCCTCTCCATTTAGTCATTGTGTGCAGGATGCTTCCAGCAATTCCTACGGTTCTGATGAATCTAAAAATACAGCCTTAGCATGTTGCACTGCCTCTTAGCTATCTGAGCTCCAATTTTACTGGAGGCAGTAGTTTATTTAAAGGTGCCAGTATGGAAGTCAGATGTGGTACGAAGTTTCCATACTTAGTTCCTAGACTTCAGTTTCTGTATGTTAGTCGACAAAGAGGCAAGCCTTATAGCTTCTAAAACTTCTGGCTGGTTTGAAACACAATTCTTATCCAACTGAAATCCCAGAAACTTAATCGTGCCCTAAGCTTATATTTACTTTTCTTTAATTTAATGCCACTATCCAGCAAAGCATCAAATGCCTGAAAAAGTTCTTTATCGTGCACCTGGCCTTTTCCAGCCACCAGAGTATCACCAACAAATGGGTTAGCCCTATGAATGTTCCTAAGGACGTATTCCATGCATTTCTGGAAAATGCAAGAAAGCGATAGCTAAATCAATTATCGAAAAGGTGTCGCAGTCAGCAAACTTTATAAAACAAATGTTCCACTTGGGGTGCAGGATGATATTTAATGTCAAGTTGTGAGGTAACTGTGCCTGAGTAATCCTTAACGATTCGCACATCGTCATTAGTTTAAACACAAGCCACACTGGGGTAGCCCAAGCACGAACAATCCACAGATTTGAGATTACCTTCCCGAACTAGACGGTCGATTTCGGCCACAGCTTTCTCCCTAACGGCTAGAGGTAATGGTCGAGCCTTACTTTACTTTAGTACTGCATCCGGTTTTAAATTTTTATTCTGGCTTTGAAATCTTTAAAAGTTCCTAACCTACGCGAAAACAGCTTAGGAATCTTTACACATACTTTCTTGTCAAAAAACAAACTTAATTTCTTCATTAATGTTCTCGATAGTGTCTAAATTATGTATAGCCACAGTATACAAATGACAGACGTCCAAACTTAACTTATACAATCATCCATGTTCTACCGAGTAAGGCTGGTTGTTTACCAGGACTCACAACAGCATGCAAACACTTAGTTTTGTCATTTAAATGAACAACTCGCTGTACCTAAGGAGAAACATAATGATGAGGTTGCTGTCACCAATATGAACCTTGGTATCGTTTCAATTAAACCTGATGCGAAGTTTTTGCTCCCTATTCAGTAACGAGACGTAACACCTCTCCTCTACATTTTCTCGCATGCCCACTATAAATCAACTCGTTTGTTGATCAGCTTGTGGTAGTGAAACAAGTCTGGCCAGTCTTTGTAACTCAGTTTCAATTACTACTTCCAGGTTTTAAGACGACAGCACCATCACCTATTCGGATGGGATGACCATCTCGATGTAATTGCTCAGCATGTTGTATCCCCCGTGTTTGCTCAGAATTTGTTGTTTTTTGAGAATTTCTTTGTATTTTAGCCCTCGTTGTTTAAAGGTTAAAGTATATTGTGGTATGTCGTTGTCTGATTTCTAAGCGTTACACGCAGCATACACGTATTTACATTTTTTTTTAGAATTCATAATTCTCGATGGGGAGAAGCCCGTATGTCCTGAGGTGACGTATTGGGCATGGGGTGGGGGTCCTATGGATGAGGTCGAGGTCTATGGGCAGGGGGAGCCTGATGGTGGGGTCCCACGGGGTTACAAAATTTACATAGTATTTACATGCTTGTTGGTAGAATTTACACTTTGCCATGGGGGCTGGCCCTGGAGATGACGTGTTGGGTGACGTTTTGGGATTACCGGTGGTGGTGATGATCCCATGGAATAACCAGATTTACTAGAATTACATGTATTTTGTTAGTATTTTCACTTCCCGTTGTTGAGATGCCAATGGGGGTCAGCCCAGGTGGCTAGGCCCTGTAGGGTGAGGTCAGGGGGAGGGGCTCTTATGGTTACGTTCAGGGGGGCTTCATGGGGTTCGGAGTATGATGTCATGTCACGAGTGGGACCGTGAGTGTGTGTGTCCATGTGTCTGTCTCAAAGTATAGCCTAGCCTATAACTGGCCTTGGTTTAAGGATACAAATGGAGAGTTTTGAGTTTGTATTCATTGTTATCTTTTGGTGAGAATGCTTAAATCTATTAAGGCAATATCGAAGCTACTGCAAGTAAAAGATAGTGACTTGATTAAAGCTTCTTCTGTCTTGAAAATTGCTAGAGAAAAATTTACAACCTAGAGAATTTACAACCTTGAGAAATTAATTTTAGAGGACAAAGGTTGAAGCAGCGTACTTGCCACAAAGTTGGAACATCCATGCGGAGTTTGAAAACAGGCATCAACAAACTGTTAAAACACACTTTCGCTAGCTTGAATATTTCACGGACCCTATAAAAGTCTCAGTGTTTGTTGCTTCAGCAGAGTGATCTTTTCTAAATTGGATTTCTAAACTGCCTCGTGTTTTATGGAACTCTAGGTATAGTTATTTCCAAGTAAATAACCGATTTGCTGGAATGACTGCTGTTTACAGATTTGGCATGCTCCTATCAGAAAACCTAGCCATACTTATTGATAATTACCTTCGTCCATAAGTGTATAAGTGGGTAACATTGTATCCAAAGGATATAAATTTCGGTTTTTCTGGAGAATTATTTACTTATCACGCCGAGATTAAAACTGACACTGTTAAAACAAAAACTAACAGTACTATGAAATCCTCTTTACACCGGAGTACAGTGCATTTGCTGCCAGCTTCTGAAATACGTGTATAGCCTTGCAATATTTCTGACCCTCTCAGTGTCTATTGCTTCAGCAGATTTAATTTTTATGAATTCAAATCAACTAACATTATTTATAAATAAATAAATATCAAGGTTTACCACCTGCTGGTGAATGGTCGCGGAAGGGTTGTGAGCCACTGACACCGTACCATTTCGCACGGGCAGGCGGGGGAGGAGGAGTTTCTTATTTAATGGTTTCTTATAAGAAAGTAGGTGAGATCCTCGGTGAGGAGCTCCCGACGGAACCCACTCTCTGAGTCCATACACACTGTCCTTGAGCGAAGAGCATTCCAAACTGGGACAACACGAACAGCAAAAAAAATTTCTTTTGCAGTCAAGACGCGATTTCTGGACAGCAAGTTTCCACGGGTGGCCCCGAGTATTGTGTAGAGACTGGGCCAAGTCGAAAAAGGGGAGGTCCACTGAGATAAGATTATGCAGAATCTTGTAATATTAAATCAAATCTCAATCTCCGTAGTTCCAACAGCTCAAGCCCGGTCCTTGATAGCCGTTCAGTGTGACCAGGGTCCCGGAGTCCAAGAAGTTTTTTGGTAAACTTACGCTGGACGGACTCAATTAGGTCAATGTCTTTCGCAAGATAGGGGGACCACACTGATGTGGCATATTCAAGAATGGGCTGGACGAAGACCGTGAATGCCCAAACTTTAATTTTAAGGTTTACCGATGTAAAACATCTATTAACAATCGCCAGCCGGCGGAATGCCAAATAACTGATCTTCAAACAGTGAAGGGATGACTTAAGGTCATTGGAGAGGAAGATGCCTAGGTCCTTAACCCTAGGTCCACGAATGGCAGAAGTTCTCCATCAAGTTGGTATCTATAATCAGGACTTAAACTTAAGGACTGTGACACAATTTCTGCTGTTGATTTAAGATCGTCTGCAAATTTCACGCCAAATGGGGAGGTGGACGCCAGAGGGAGGTCATTCAGGTGAACCAAGAAGAGAACTGGGCCGAGGACTTCTACAACACAGTGTTGCAAGAGTTATCAAGAGGTTGCGTCTGCTGATCATTGAGTGCGGGCTCAGAAGACATTGACTAATTTATTGACTCTATAGCCCAACGATGTTCACTGTAACAATATTATCCAAGTCTTTTAACTGTGCTGCTACCAAAGTCACAGGCTAGGCTAGACAAAAGGACAGAAGGACTTTATAAATCTATAGATCATAGAAATCCAGTTTGGATATGAATTATATTCCTCAGCTGCCACTGTTAGCCACCGTGACACATTTTTTAAGGTAGCATTACAGCTGCCGAACAATTTTCAGCCGTTTAGCCAAGTTGCAGAAAAATATACTGAAAAAGACAGAAATTTTGAAGCAGTAATGACCACAATTGAGCAATATAATCATGAAAACATTTGTTAATTATTTCTAGTAGTGAACTGCCCTATTTATCATAGTTGTTATTATCACTCTCTCTTGTCACT
Source organism: Lithobius niger (assembly GCA_023313725.1). NCBI lineage: Eukaryota > Metazoa > Arthropoda > Chilopoda > Lithobiomorpha > Lithobiidae > Lithobius > Lithobius niger. Next base: position 129,175 of record JAHWFP010191013.1, read on the forward strand.
AACTTACTTGTGAAAAGTGAAATGTGAAATGTGATATGGTCATTAGCATTCTGCTTGCGTTTGGTTTCGATTTAGCGTTTACGTAATAATGTCATGATGCAGTAGTGAGTTTAGACTGTAGATTTAAATTGTATTTTAATACCATCGTAATAAAACCCAGAAATTTTACTTTGAAGTGGAACCAGTCAGAATTGTTGCATGACAGCATAGAATGACGTTGTTAATGTTTCTGTTATTTATTACAATAACATTAACAACGTCATTCTATGCTGTTCATGACCTTCCTCTGATTTTATTTATATTTGATAATTTGAGGGTGGAGAGTCTTTTCCTTGGTATTCTTCATTTTTTTTGCGAGCTACAACAGAAATGCATTATGGCCTTCCTCACCCCCAAAAAAATCTCTTTCCACTTTGTGATTCTCATGCGCAGCGAGCTCTCATCATTGATATTAATGCATTATTGTGAATTGATTTTGCAGAAAATTAGGCCTGCTGGACAAATTTATAGTTCGCCGTTGTTGTTAGAAAACGTAAGACTAGCCACAATTCAGTAGAAAGTTCAGATAGGCTAGCTGAAAATAGCGTAGTATTGTGACTGAAGGGTAAAATATGAACTACATTATACATTGTAGGCTTTATCTCGTATTGCTGAAATATAAATGAACATGCACCGTAGAAATTGGCCTAATCCTATTCCTGTTTTAGGTTATTGTACACGGAAGACAGGAACTTCCTCTTCTGAAATACTCTGCCTATTCCAATGGTTATTTAAATGTAGAGGGATCTAACTTTGGTAACTATCAAGATTTACTACTGCTTCGTGCGAATAAAGTAAGTATAATACATTATAATTGAGAACATTTAAAATATGTATGAGAGCTGCTTAGGTTCCAACATATCCTGTCTAGGGAAAATGCATGCACATGTGCAATGTGCAAACCAATGAGCATACTCTTAAATGTCCCTTGAATATGCCTATCAGTATAAATTTTTATGTACATATCATTGCATATATTACAATATACCTGTGTATGCGTACATGCAAGTATTTAAAAAATAGCTTATTCTTTCCCTAGGTATATCACCTGCAGTGCCTCATCTCCCCACCCCCCTGCAGTGTACACTCGGAGTGCATTAAAATGCAACTTATTTAAAAATTGGTATACATTTTGTCCACGGTAGACATTGCAACATACTTGAGATTTACATAGAAACTATTTTGGGGCAGTTTATTTTGGGAATTAAAAGTAAACTCGACAATTAGTAGGCAACCGTAATTGATGTAGAAGAACTTAATAACATTCACAAAATTGAAGGAGTAAACATCTTGCAACTCGTATCAGAAGTACCGAAAACAATTGATCTGTTTGTTTTGTTCAGTATTTGAATTTTCAGTTTAATTTAATTATATTAACCAAAACATGGCATGATGGCAATGAGGAAATCGTTATAACATAGACGGTTACAGCATCTATGCTGCAAGTAACAATATAAACCATGCTAGTGTGCATGACGAATGAGATCGAATGCCATCATCTTCATATTGATGTTCAGTATATTGACTGTTTATGTGTAAATATTATTGAGGACGACAGTAAATTAACAGGAGCTGCAGCACATAAATCGGCTGAAGTGCAACAGAAAATTTTCTCAGCTCAATTTGATACATTCTTTTCTACCGATATCTGCATTTAATTTCAATTTCAATTTATTAAACTAGAGCCTCAGCCTTGTGCCACACGCTCTATTACAAAACAAGAACAAGAACTAATGCAAAACAAAACACAAAACACACCAGAGCACAACAACTAATTCAACCTCTATACTCCAAACTGTCCAAAGGGCAACTGCTGCAAGTAGGAGGAAATGGCGAAATAGGGGGAGAAATGGACAGTTGTCGCCCCTCCCTAATGTCGCCCCCCAAGATGTCACCCCCTAGATCTCGCCCCTATGACATCATACAATGTCGTCATAGGGGGTGATATCTAGGGGGCGACGTCTAGGGGGAGACATCTTGGGGGGGCGACATGGGGAGGGGCGACAACTGTCCGTTTCTCCCCCTATATCGCCATTTCCTCCTACTTGCAGCGGTTGCCCTTTGGATAGTTTGGAATACAGGGGTTGAGTTAGTTGGGCTCTGGTGTGTTTTGTTTTGCATTAGTTCTTGTGCTTGTTTTGTAATAGAGCGTGTGGCACAAGGCCCCTAGATGTCGCCCCATAGATGACGCCCCCTATGACGTCATACAATGTCGCCCCCAAAAGGTCACCCCATACATGTCACCCCTATGACGCCATACAATGTCGCCCTCAAAGAGTCGCTCCCTAGATGTCGACCTTACGACGTCAAAAAATGTTGCCCCCTTGATGTCACCCCTATAATATCATACAATGTTGCCCCCAAAAGTCGCCCCCTAAATGTCATCTCCCTATGACGTAATACAATGTCATCTCCCCCTAGATCTCACCCCCCC
>JAHWFP010191014.1:0-14096 GCA_023313725.1 Lithobius niger
CCCCCCAAAATAACCCTCGCAGCAGCACTAACCATTTCCCTTTCCCCTTTCGTTACATGCAGCCTGAAGAGTTGGCAGGTGAGTGGGTGGGCATTTGAGGGGCTGTGGGAGGGGGCAGTACCCAACCACTCCATCACCTTTTTTTGTCCTTTTGCAGACACCAAGAACAGTTCGGGTCTTGCGGGATGCATCGAAGAAGTGGCACACAACACCATCGCGGTTTATTGGAATCCCTTAGAATCTCCAGCCAAGGTACATAATAAAAAATAACAAATCGCTGCACAAACATTGCCAATTAAACACAGAACTAATGGCATTTAAATGAATGGTCAATTTGAAGTCTTGCGCATAATTCGAGCTTTGTGTGGGGTCCCAGGGACCTGGAACAAAGTGACCGGTAATAGCAGAGACATCAAGAGTCAGGGCCAGATTATGTAGTGGGCAAAGTGTGCAGTTGCAAAGGGCCTCTACCCAGGTACAGGTCTCGCTAAAGACCACTTAAGAAAAAGGCCCTACTCTCTGGACAATCATTTGCACAGGGCCTCGGAATTGCATTAACCCAGCACTGGTCAAGAGTCCTAGCTTCCAAACAAAGTGGTTGCCAGTTTGAAAGGGCTTCTCCAAATATTTTACTTTTTAACCGAATTCAAAATGTCCAAACTTACTCAGGCAGTGCTCACTACATATTTAACGGTGGCCTGCAAGCAAGAATGAAATTCCAGTGGACTGGGCGTACTGACAAGTACCGGAGGCTACGAAAGCGGGAAGATTTAAATAGGCTAGTAACAAGAGCGTGCATGTTGTTAACACAGATAAAAACACAGACGTTTAAGCCTGATGAAGACAGTAGGAAGAAAACCTTTGCATCGGTTTTACTTCAGAAATGTCAAAAAATTGTTAAAATACTGAATATGTACATTTCTGTTTTCTAAGATTGTACGTAGTGAGAATGGAAATTTTGAATTGTAGCCTATTTCTACAAACTCTCAGCGTTATGGTAGCCACTTGTATATTTTTACATTTTAACTCTATTGGTGTCTCCGTTCACAAAATGTGTAGTGTACATAACTTGAACCATGGGTAATTGGCTGAGCGAGCGATGCCAGTCACGTAACTTAATTGTGACCTTGTGTTACCTTGTGTGACCTTGTTGTCATGTTCAGTTTGGTTCCGATTTGATTGAGGATTAGTGATAAGGAGGCGTTTGTGCTTGAAATTTAGGAGTGTGAAACGGTTCAAAAAATAAATATAACCAAAAGAAATTTTTTTTTTTTTGGGAGGGGGGTAGACTGCATCATTTATCAGTTTTGGAACTAAGTCCTCGAACTAAGTATAGATAATTAAAATAGTGTTGGGCCTGCACCTCTACCTCAACAACCAAGGTTGATATTCCTATTGTGTGATATCTGAAAGTGTCGGTATTTGCTAGCGGTAGCCTAATGGTAAAATGTCATTTTTTGGGGGATAATTTTTCCAAAAATTGCTAGATTTAACTTTCTAATACCGTACACCATTTTACTGTTTTATTGGAGATTTCGAATGGTGTTAACTTGAAGATAGTAACTTAAATCGTTTCAAGCTATTTGCCAGAACCTAAAAGCTACAAAACTGATAATTTCCAAAAGCATTCTGTCTTAAATCAAGTTGGAAAGTCACATCTAGCTTGGATCTTATCTCGGACAAAAAATACATATTCAGTATTAGATGTGGCAAAAGACCACATGTTTATTGTTGAACTTATTGACAACCTGTTAATGATTTCAATGAAGTAAAAACATGGTGAAATAGCATTAGCTTACTTAGGATCAGGAAGATACTGCCAGACTGGATAAACTAGCGCAGATGTTGATAGCCAGACCAATAATTTTTATTGTACGGCCGCTGTACGGCTCATGGTGAACATAAACATAGAGTCCTTCGTAAAAACTTAAATTGTGATGTCCCTTTTGACGAAAGTAGCTCCACCGGCCGCAGATCCATTTGACTAATTCAGGAAAGTGCTCATAGTCCCAGGAGGCTGCAAGTTCATGGTATCGTGCTTACTTTGGCCAATCAAAATTAAATGATAAAATTAGGTATTACCAAAACGTTTTGTGTACTCTACTGGTAACATGTGGAGTAGCAGCGAATTTTCGATGGACTTAATTGTGGTGTTGGTCCCCACAATTCTCCACCGTCTTCAGAGTTCTGATGTTTCAAACTGGCTTTCAATCTAGCAGGCCATGTTGTGCATTTCAAATCGTTGTGCCGTTGACAACAATTTTTGGTGATACATATTTTATTGTTTAATAAAGAAGCTGTAACATTCTTTAAAGTAATGCTAATGACCCCTGCACATGCCTCAGAGTTAGAATTGAGACTCAGACCCCTTCGAATGTCTTTACAACAATTCAGCCATGTTCATTTGTTTGATTTAGGTGAATGTTGCAGTCCAATGCTTAAGTACTGACTTCAGCAACCAGAAAGGTGTAAAGGTACGAGGATTCTTTCAGTTCTTTTTATTGCAGTGACTCGCATAAAAAAATGCAATCCCTATTCCAATTGAAATTTTTTGTTGTTGTTCACCAGGGTCTACCATTACATCTTCAAATTGACACATACGACGAGATGAGAGATCCCGGAGCGCCGCCTGTCCACCGAGCATACAACCAGATCAAAGTCTTTTGTGATAAAGTGAGTTAGTTGACTACGGAATGAATAGTACAGTGCTTTTAAAAAAATGTTCAGTAAAATTAGGGTCCGTTTACGTTCTTCAGATACCACAAATACGAATAGCATGGGAATAGTTACGTCACCCTCATCAAAAATTCAAACTGTGTGTTCTTGGAGGAGGAGGACCACTGATCTGTATATCTGTACGGTAGGGTATCCAGAAAAGAGCCATACAGATCAGTGGTCCCCCTCCTCCAACAGTGCAATATTCAAATTTATGATTACAGCGATGTAACGGCTCCCGTGTTTTGTGTATATTTGTGGAATCTGAAGCAAGTGAACAGACCCTAATTTCACCGAAAATTTAGGGGGAACTACATTAAGAGTTTACTTCATTAGGACTGTTCCAATGCCACTTTTTTTTTATATCCGATACCAATGCTGGCATGCAAAGTATCGGAAAAACCGATCCGATACCGATGCTTACAAACAACAAAAGATAAAACCAATGCAAATAGCTTAACTTAGGTCTACAAATCAATCTTTCTGAGTTTGCACATAAGTAGTAGGTCCTAGTTGTTTACGTTGTTGCATAAATAAAATTAAAAAAATAATTCAGTTGGGAGTAAAAGGCACAGCTATTGCCTAAGGTGAACAAAAAAAACGTAAAGTTGCACAACCGCAGAAAAAAATAATTAATTTAGTATCGGTTGCAACTATCGGCTGAAAATGGATCGTGCTGATTCGATACCGATACCATGGTATTTGCACCGATACGATACTTGTACCGGTATCAGAACAGCCTTATTTTTATTTTGTAGTGTTTATGGTGAAAATGTCAATGAACTGCCACTGTAATCGCCGTTTACCGGCATTTAAGATTTTTGGAATGACCTTGCTCATGAGCAGCCGTGTTGTCATACTCTGCGTCGACTAGTCAGCGCTGAGCAGCTGTGAATGGCATGAAGGAGCACAGGTGAAGGAACCGGTGAGGGCAGTCACCCTGACAGTAGACTGAATTGTGCACTTCATTGAGACTATAGGACTAAACATTTTAAAAAAGTTTCTTTTTCCTTACAAACCTATCGATGATTTTGTTTAGTACATCTTTTAGTGCTTCACTTAATAACAAACAGCAGTTATTTCACATTTCTTCAGCACGGCATTTAACAGATTGTCAAATAATTTGCATCGATGTTCCGTTCAGTAATATTTCTGCTTGGTAATGTTCAGGGTGCTGAGAGAAAGACGAGAGATGAAGAAAGGCGAGCTGCTAAACGGAAATTGTCAACGCCGGGACGCAAGAAAACCGATGAACTTTATCACCCACCAAGTGAACGTTCTGAGTTTTACTCCATGAGCGACCTCCTTAAGCCACCGATGCTTTTCACGCCGACGGGTGACCTCGACAAGGTGAGGATCATCCCGGAAATGGTGAGGGGTTTACGGTACTTAGCATGTTTGAAACAGGAAGCATGTGCAGCATCAAGTTTTATTCCTTTATATATTATTTACAACCTAACAAAGCATTTTGTTTGAAAAATAACTTAGTTATGTAAAACAGTATTTTCTAGAAATATGTCATCTTCCTTTACAGATCACATCGATGGAACTAAATTTCTACGCGCCGGAGGAACCGACGGTAGTAGGGTAAGTATCAGTTATTTTGCAATTTGCCCTTATTCTTGTAGAAACACTATAGCTCTGTTGACAATATAACGCCGGTACCGATGTTGAAAAAAAAACATTGGCGGTTATCCAATTTTGACATCTAGCGGTTAAGATACCAACTAACAGATTCAAAAGAAATTGGGAAGATTTTTGTAAACAAAACTTAAAATTTTCGAAGGCCTCATACTTTATGTCCAGAAAGTGAATATCACTTCATTGTAGACATAAAATATTACAGAATAATCGTGGAATAATGATATTTTGACGTCTGTTGCCTAAAACTGATGTCGATGCTCCAGTGACGGACATAGCCAAAACGTACGGATACCTTGTACGATCGTGACATCACTGCATCTCCAATAAAATGGTAAACATTTGTCCATCTTTTGGTTTCTGTTCTTAACCACAAATAATAAATGAATGAACTGGATTGTCAGTTTTCATACATACTGTATAAGCAGTATTTCGGCACAATTTTCTTTTTTGAGTCTGCTCCAAATGCAAAACAAATCATCCGTGCAACATTCCATCCGGAGTATGCCATGCAGTTAGCCAAAAGAGGCAAGACAAAATGGTGGCCGGAAATTGACATTCCAAGCTTGACAGAGGAAAGACCATGGGACAGCCATGCCAGGCATTTCATTTCAGAAACACATCAGATTTCTCAACAATAGACTATTGTTGAAAAATCTAGAACATGTGTTAATGATTTCTACACTGGACTAAGTTATTTTACTGTGAACAGTACAAGATGTAACGTCTTCACATTGTCACAAACCCTTAAAGAAAATGACTGCAGTTTGATCTCACAAAGATTGTGCCAAAGTACAGCAAATGTAGTTGACGATAAAATGCCTGAGGACGCAAGTCAAAAAACATGTCAACTAGGCCATGCAAAATTTTAAAAAATGGTTCTCGGGTAGACAAAGTTGAAAACTGACGAGGGATGAGGCTTTTTTTTTTCTTTTTTTCGTTTTTAAACATATTCGGTTCTCGGACACGGAAAGTTGAAATTGACGAGGGATGAGGTTTTTAAATATTTTTGAAACACATTTTGTGGTAAAAAAAAAATCATTTTCATACTGAAGTTAATTTTTATTGGATGAACAAGTCATGACTGTCAAAGGTGAGTTTGACGTTTCCAAATGGTTGACTTACACGTAAATCCGGCTTAAAATTCTCCAATCCTGTAAAGTTTTTGTCCCACATTCACTTTGCACTGATACTAACGCAATCCTGTATCACTGTTTTGTAGTTTTCAGAACTAAAACAAAAGAATGCAGCACACGTGATATAATGACACGTTCGTCTTCCGAAAGCAATCCATCCATTAGTAGCAAAGCTTTTAATTCTCATTGAAACAAATATATTACTTGTGTTGACTCCTCACATTAAAAAAAAAATGTCCATTTGCTTCAACGCAGCATTTAAAAAGCTATTTTTAAAAAAATTTTATTCGAAGCAAGCATAGATCAGAGTTCAGAAATCCCCCCAAAAAGATTTGATGAAAAGCTTTTTAGTTGATGCGACGGATTATGTAGTATTGTACAACAGTAGTGATCAGACTAATGTGTTGACTTTTGAAAAGTCACTAATAAATGCCGCATTATTTTTATTTCTTACAATAAAATAGATGCAGGAGGGCCTGAGAACCATTTTTTTTAACTTTGCATGGCCCTATAAATATAATTTTATTTGATAGTTCTAAATATGACTAAAACAGGAAGGAAATATCTTACATTTTTACTGTGCTCCGAAACGCTTACCTTTATTTTTGCTATTTTCGCCACAATATCCTATATTCTGTCCAAAATCCGAATCAAATTTTGTGCTGCCTACCGTTTTACTCATGGGGTGATGCTTCTCGTGCATTTTTGCAGCATCCCCCACTCAACCAATTAATTTTTCCCCAGACACACGCATCCGTTCTTTGAGCGAACTTGTGCATCAACACTGCATCATGCAATTCAGTGTGATTTACGCGAGTTGCAGACACAGACAGACTCCAGGTGCCCGTCATCCAGACTGTTGGCATTGCCGCTAGTGCGATTTTGAGACTATGGGCTGCACCGATACACCGAGCCGATATTTGGGGTATCGGCATCGGCAACTTTCGCAGAAATATAACAAGAACCGTTCGAGATTACGACATGCGGTTCATGGTGTTTTGCTCAGGAAATCACTGGGTATCTTCCTAGCTATGTTAACTGTGGGGTAACTTCAATAATTTAAAAAATAATAATTATTGGACTTTTGAAGAAAACAACATCGTTGATGAAAGATTGCGGATACAATTTCGGATATTGGTATCGGTACTGGTATCGGCAAAATTATTAAAACTGGTTCGGTAAAGTTGGTATCGGTGCAGCCTTATTTGCGACCAATCTGCGTGTGGAAGTTTGACGACAACCATACACCGTCCGAAATCGCTGGGGTTTCTGATTTGCAAGTAGCTATCTGACAAAAGGGTAGTGAACGATGTATCTGTGTAACAAAGCAGCCGTCCCGCTGTTCCCAATCCTTCCGAGGTGGTAGAGAGTGAAGTATGGCCACTAAGCGACTAACGATTTGTGCAAGAATTCAATCTGGACCAGATGATTTCCTCCCGTCAAAAACAATCTCCGTGACATATGTGAGCCTCCAGCATTCATCTGCCGATTCCCGATCGTTCCCGAAACGAAGACATCTACAGAAACAGCTTCAGCTTTTCAAACTCCTTTGCTCTATTGCACTCATGATGAAGGAATTCAAACTTCATAAAGTCGTTAGTGTTGACATTGTGGACTCCCGCTTGGGGGCCATGTGGCCAGACGCCAGATGCCAAACGGCAGCTCGTGGAAGCGTCAATGATAACATCATCAACCCTCAGGTAGACCGACACTTGTTCATAGCCTGGCACTGTGGACGGAGACAAGTGGTGCCTGCTGATATCACCCAAGGTGGATTGGTAAATGTTCCTCTTTCGTCATTTGAGACACCGGTTCCCTACGTTCATGAAACGGAGCCGACCCATGCCCCACCGTCAACAGACACCACAAAGACTTACCACAACTAAGGCAGTCGAATATGCAGAAACCAACAGCTCGAAACCTGTGGCCACCATTAAGCGACGCAGGAAACAGAAACGACAGACACCAAAAGTTCCAGAACCAACGTCCTCCCAACAGAGCTGACGTCAAAAGACTACTAGCCACAGGGGTGGAAAGTTAAAGAGACATCAGGACGGCCTATGTTTAAAAAAGCCAAACAATGGAGTTACTCATGCCCAAATACAGACGTCAGATGCTAAGATTTGAACACTAGGCAACACTCACCTGGGAGCGGATGCCGCTCGTCTGGCCACTCATTAGATGCCAGGTGGTAAGCTGACCTGAGACACCACACTCCCGGACAGGCACCAGTCGCAACAACCGACGATCATAAAAGCTGGTCCAGCGGCAGTCGATCATTGTCCACCTACATGACTACTCTTGACCAGTACAGGCCTGAAGACTGGGTGACTGATAGCTAAGTCCAAGCATCAGGGAAACAAAGTTTTTAATTGGTGGGGAGGTAAGGTTCCATCAAACTTCTGCAAAGAAAGACAACTCCCCCTCTCCCAGAATCTTACGAGCCTTCGGGCCACAGGGAACTTTTACACTGCCTAGGCCTAGGTATCAAGGTGAAAAAGTCGTTCACTCCGGAGAAGGCGTTCATTTTTCTGAGAGCTCATTTTCAACTAAATAGGTTTCAAGTGAGGCCATTGGACAAAAGAATGTTTCCATCCAGACGCAATGCACAAGCTAATGGAAGCATCATGTGTGATAGCAATAGAGTCAGGCCAGGTCATCAGATAGGTCGACTGCATGGCGATGTTAGTGCCAATGGGTGCATGGAGGGCCCGATGCCATCATTGGTTCAGGAAATCAGTCTGGATTCCCAGGAACTCTTTGGAAGAGATCCTACCATTACAAGAACTTCCACGTCAACAATCTAGAGCTGGAGCATGAGGTTGGTAGTGGAAACCTGGTCGCAGCAACTACAAAACTCGACGGGGACCATCACGTCCAACAACATGACGATAATCGCCTACATCCGATCCCAAGGCACATTATGGGAAAACTGAATGTACCGTATTAGCCAACGATTTGTTCAGGAACCAACAGGTGCCTAACAGAGTGTAAACTGCACCCCTGTATGTCACAGCTTGTTCCTGAAGTGGGCACGTCCAATCGTGGATCTCTTCGCAACGCAGAAGAACACCCAGCTTCAGCAGTCTTCCCTTACCAGGACTGAAAGCCTGGGCAAAAGACGCCCTCAGCATCTTGTGAAAATTTGCCAGTCACCCTGAGAGTACATCCTCATACCTCTCTGTGGCCGGCAGCAGCATGATTTATGGACCTTTTGGAACTTTCCAAGGCCACCCCAATCATGTTGTCATTTAAACCAGACCTTCTGTCTCAACACAATGGAAGATGTTCCATCTAAATGTGGAGGTGCTTCATTTTCACGCATGGAGACTGTAATTAAAGAATTGGTGGAATCTTGTTTTTCCACAGCAGTTACCCAGATGCTCATTAATTGCTAAGGATGAGTCGGTAACCGAAACCGAATTTTCGGTTTTTACTGAAAACCGAAACCGATTCGGATTTTGTGTCGGTTTTTCGTACGGTGTTCGAAAAATCAAAAATTGATCTGTTTTTCTAATTTTTATTAAAATTATTACGTATAAATAATTACGTAATATAATTACGTATTTATAATTATTACGTATAATAATAATTTAAATAATGTACGTATAAATGACAGTCATTAAAAAGAAAATAGTACAGGAAAATAGTGCTACAGCTAGGCCCATGGTCTATGACGCTGCTGAAAGTGAAAGCAGGAGGGAGTTAGAAGCTAGTAATACTAATGTTACAAGAAAACAAACTAGAAATAGCTGGTTTGGGTGGATGGTTACAAAAACCGATACCGAAACCGAAACCGCGGTTTTGTGTGCGTGAAAACCGAAACCGGAACCGAAGTCAACAAAATGAAACCGACCCATCCCTATTAATTGCCATAGGCTCTTCACTATTAAAGTGTACGAGACAAAATGGTAAGAATGGTCCCAGTGGAGTACTTCAGAGACGATCAACCCCTGCAATATAGACATCGCTCAAATATGCGAATTCAATGAACACCTGTTCTCACTTCAGCGGCATGTTTCCGAAAGGATTGTCAGTAACAACTCCGAAGGGCTACAAATCGACGTTAATTCGGTGCTCGCCTGCTATTGGAAAGAACAAACTGTGTTAAGCCTTATAGTCCTCAGACTAATGCAAGAATTCGGGAAACAAAGACCTAGAGTGCAAAGACCTGTACCTATGACGCATCCAGCCTGGAATCTACCGTAGAGCTGATTAGTCTGTCGCGAGCACCGTATGAGCACTTACGTGCTTTACTTAACATAGAAGAAAGTGTTTGTCCTCGCCATGGCCACTGCATCCTGCCAAGGAGAACTGTGCTCCCTTTCCAAAGACAAGCTTTGTGTAAGGTTCACCAATGGCTCCAGAGAAATGACTCTGAACTAGGACCTGTATCACAAAAAAATCCAGTAAACAGATAAGTGTCCAGACATCATTGTCCCCTGCCTGCTCTTCACTTCTACCTCGAAGCTACAACGCATTGGAAACAGTCGACTGACCCGAAGGAACAATCACAAAAATGGATAAGGGGTGGGGAGCAATGCATCATGCAAGGAGCCCTTCTTCATTACGATTGACCCAGTTGCACAGGGAATGTCCTCAATATGCCGCACGCCAGGAAAAAGTGCCCATCAAGATGGCCTACAAATCCTCCACAGAGTGCCTGGATATCATTGACGAGATATGTTAACTCAGAGCCGTCTCAGCATCCTGGGCATTTGCCTAAGGTGTACATGTATCACAAATATTATGTGTCTGCTGCTGGCGCCACAAGGCCCTTTTGTCAGCCACTACTTTGGAAACCTGGGGGAGGAGCAAGACCTCCCGTCCCTGGCATCCTGCGTAGTAGCCGGAACCACAACCCATGGGTAATAACAGTTCAAGGATGGTACAGATTGATGGTTTGGAATGAGTAAAGTACATTAAGTTTCATAGTATCTACCCTCCGGTTCAGCTGTACCTCCTCTTTTTGGTCGAATTCAGCAAAAATAATAGTAAGCATTTTCAACGCACAGTAAAAACATAGTTTTAGAACTAAAAATTGTGTTTACTTCTTGGAAAATGCTTACTTGTATGGTAACCCACCCACTGGCCCCGCTTACAGCCGACCTACAGGAGTCGTGGCAAAAAAAAAGGGGAATTGGGTGAGTGAGAGCGCTGCAAGCATGTGCACAAGAAGCGCCACCCTGTGGGTGAGCCGGTAGGTACAACAAAACTTAATTCGGATTTTGGACAGAATAAAGAACGTTTTGCCAAAAAGAAGAAAAATTAAGGTAAGCGTAAGGTAATTTTTACTTCTGAAACTACTCTGCGTTGACACCGTCATTACTCCCTTATCTAAAATGATTTTCAAAATATAAAATGGCATGGATATTGTTAATACACTCGTGTTTTCTGCCAAAAGTTGAGCTGTATTTCCACTAAAAAAGCAATGATTCTATATCAGTTTTTGCAAATTACAAACACAAAAATAAGTTGAACAGCTTAACAAGATACGTTTTTTTGTAGTGTTACAAAATAAAGTACAAAGCTGAACCCCTGTCAGATTACTCACACTTAACCTATGTACAATAATTTTTGATCTGGTATACTTCCCAAAGAACACCCAACCCATTAACGTAATTTTTTTTGGGGGGGGGGGGGAGGAGTTTAGATTTGGTAATTCAGTTAGAAGGGTACAGAATTCGGAATTTTTCAGCAAAAATCCTCGATTTTGCAAATTCCGCAACGCTAAGTTCGGTTCATTGATTCTATGGAAGCCCACACCTCAACTATTTAATGAAAACTCCAGCAATAAACCATACAAGAAATCGCAGAAATTCTTCAAAATTCTGCAATTGCAGAAAACGTGTGTTCCTGATTATTAGACAAGGGTGTGCCAGTGCCTGCACTCAATGCTTAACACTCTTCTTGTTTTACGATGCCATCCACTAGACTGTACTTACTCTGATCTCATGCTCAGGTTACCAGGGAACCTTCAGAAAGGTTATGTATGTAGCCCACCTTTGGAGTTAAGTTTTCTCTCGCTCTTATTTTTCAACAACTTACTTTCTGCTTGGTGACTACAATTGACAGTGCATGGGAAAGGGTTAATTATGTTCCGAGGTTGAGGTTCTGCTGCCCTTTTGAGTTACAGTAAAACAAAACATTCCTTGGTTTTAATGAACATGAAACAATGCCTTTGGCAAATTTAAGCGACACAAGCCATTTACATCATTATTGGCTAAAGGGGATATTTGTCTACATTTAATTTCTCTGTGCAGTGATGGGGTTATGGCTTTGTAATTTTTTAAGGCTGTGAGAACTACCACGAAAAATATTAAATTATATATCGCTGTAAGATTTCTAACTTGCGGCATTATAATTTCTAATTAAATAAAGCTGCTAAAGTGGAGGAATACCAAAATTTTTTGCCCATTTGGGAGGCCGTTGTCTTCATGCTGTTAAATCCGTACAGACCTCCATGTTATTCAGCATATGTTACCCCCAAATTGGCAACTTTAATATCCTGCATTATTCTGGGTTAAACGGTCTGCCTTGCCAAGAACTTCATCAACTAAACCTAATAATGACCATATTGTATTTGTAAAAGTTTTGTTACTATGGATAGTTTATCATTTTATTTCATTAACTGCATTATTTTTTTAATTCATTAAATTGTGTATGGTTACAACTACGAAACTAATCATTCCTATGAAGTTATTTAATCGCTGCAGCCTTTTTTCTTTCTATGTTATTGTGAAACACATAACTGGTTAGATTCTAACCATACAGCAATTGATTGTATTTATATGCAGATTAGAAAAGAAGTTGGAAACAGTTGACCCTGTGGCAGTTGAAGCTGTATTCGCGCCACCAATGAAGAGGCCAAAGATTGCAGCCACCTCATCAGATCGAGGCGAGCTGGACGAGCGAGGTTTGTTTCGTTTTTTCTCTTATTTAATTAAAAGCAGTTATATTCTAGACAATGCAATAATTTTGTATAATTTGTTTTGAAAAAAATATTGTAAAATTTTGTACATAAAAAAAAAGACTACATTGTTTATAAAGAGTTGAACATTATGTAGTATTAAGGATAACATAGCTTGCATCTGTGGAAAGTGGTGAAGTTGACATTGAACACTTCTGGTTTAAAATATAAGTTCAGTTAGGTTTAAGCTGAGCTAGGAACATGAGCAATCATTTTGATGTAGACCATTTCCTAAGCAACATATCTAATCACCCGTTACGTCACTTTTATGCAGTCATTAATAATTCTCGCTAATTATGTTTGACTACTAGTCTTGCGCCCTCCCGCGAATTAATGTTACATTAGTCGACTGTCTCCACATAATTATCAAAACTTGTACAAATGTGCGAAATATAAAACGGTTTCTTCAGTAGGCATACAACTTCAGCAAGGGCTGAACAACCTCCATTGTGTTTGTGCAGATGAAACACATTTAACTTTCTGAAATTTCGTACAAAAAGATGAATTCTATGTTACTATGGACTGTTCAAAACATTATTTCTGTGACTACTACAATGTTAACTACTTAGCCAAAAAAAGGAAATGACTGCTTAAGAAATTGCGCTATTTGTCACTGCATGATTATCATTATCGTTTTTGTTTTTAAAAAAAACCAGTGTTTTGTGGGAGCGTTACGAAATTTTTGTTTAGTTTGGCCCACCTTACAAACACAAAAATTAATTGCCCAATGCTATGGTGATAATATGCTAGAGGAAAATTTCATTTAATGTATGTAAGCTAGTTTAATCCGAGTTGACATCAATAAGACTGGGAATAAAATAATGATCTTGTTTAAACCGATGTATGACCCTATGAAGTGATTTGCTTCCGTACCACTTGTGTTCTGTATATTGTATACAACTTATACTAAAGTATTAGAAATTTGCTAGTTTTCTACACGACTGTACTTGCCGAATAATCCGTCATTCATGGAATGCACGTCTCTTTAAAATGCAGGCCTTTCTTTAGTTTTAAAGTTCAAAGTTGGCATAGTCGAAGTCCGTACTCTTGGCATTTACCCGAATAGGTCTTAAAACAAGCTGATACTCATTAACAGAACTTTTTGTACATTCTGGTACAAGCCAACAATGTGTACGTATTTAGTTTTGGTAATTCAATGGGTATGTTGTCCTTGGTGATGTGGTATCTTTAATCCCCCGTCATCTTTTCTCATAACGTTCCTCCTTTGTCCCCTTCAAGCAGTGATGCTCTACGTCCGGAGAGAAGACGAGCAAGTGTACAACGCCCTCCATTTGGTGCCTCCTACGCTTTCTGGCCTGGCCACAGCGGTAAGTCACTTTCCTTCCCCACATCACCCTTTTTATTCCCTTCACCTCTTTCTCCTTTGGAGGACAAAATACCTGGGGTTGCGAGATCTGACTCAAAGTTGGCTCTGTTATTTGCAGATCGAACAAAAATACAAAATTCGATCAACTTGCCTGAGGAACCTTTATAAGCGGTCAAGGAAAGGGTAAGTGCCAGCCGACGGGGGTCACGGGAACCCAAGCTATTTTGTCTTCCTACCCCACAACCCCCGCGGCACTTTTACTCGGCCTCTCACTTTGCTGCTTGTTGCACACTTATGCCACACTAAA
>JAHWFP010191015.1:0-35936 GCA_023313725.1 Lithobius niger
ATGAAGGAGCCAACTCAGACAGTGAGCTTGAGAGCTGACTGAGTTCCAAGGCTCACTGGTAAAGGGGAGGGAAATTAGAATGTAGTGGACTTGGCAAAGTTTGTTGGTAGTTGTTGTTGTGCAAGTCTCATGACTCTTGCCTGAAGAAGACTACCAGTAGATAGTCGACAATTTCCAAGTTTGAATTGTGGAACTTGGACGATTTTTGGTTTTGCGTAAGTGACAGTCTTTAATATGAACTTCGACCAAAGTAAAATTGACGGTATTTTCGGTTCTTAATTGTTATCGGTATTCGTCTAATTGTGCTAAATGTGTTTTCTTTATTCTTGTAGGGTCAAGATGGAATCGAATATCTCACCATCCCATTAGAGGCTAATACATTAACGGAATTCGTAGCAGAGTACTCCTAAAGATTAATGTTTTTGTTAACTTTATAATATTCTATCGTTGTTACCAATGTTGCGTATAAGCAGGATGTGTTCATTCTTCTACTGTTTTAATTTTTGTTTTTAAGTCCAAATTATGTTTCAGCTGCTTTATTTAGTTAGCTGTGTAATTTTTTTAATTATATTAAGTAATTTAAATCAGCTATTGTGAACTGAAACATTTATTGTTTTTTACGGGTGTAATTTATTAAACTTTTCTATAAGGGTGTGTAAGGCCTGAAAAACAGAATGGTTTAACGGTTTACGTTGTCTCCTACAAATTTTACTGTCACTGAGGGCGGCAGATTCGACATTTTCCAGCTTAAGTTATGACACCGACCACAGGCAAGGCATCAAACCACGATGTTTTATTGACATTAGCATAAAAATAACTTTAAAAAAAAATAAACTTGTTTCTCAACGCCCCGTTGTTTATCTCCCCCCCCCCTTACAAAATAAAAATTTCCTTTTTTCTACCTTGGTTGTAAGGTTGTTTCCAACTCGTACTATTTGTATTTTTGTTTTCATAAACTTGCCAAATAGTGACAGATTCGCACATTTCAAGACATTGATATTTTTTTTCAAGAGCTGTAAAATGGTGCTTAAGGCTATCCCTGGCCGATCAAGCTGAACTGATTTTGGCATATTTTATGAAGATTTTCTTGTAAAATGAACTAATCAATATTTTGACTTTTTGTCATCGGATTTTAACATTTTGAAAGTTTTTATCAACCAGCTTTCCAATGGCCTAAACCCCAACGATGTTGAAAAGTTATGACAGGAAATGTAGAAAACTTAAGGCTACGCAAAGTTAAGCAATTCGTTTACAGGTGTGTGCGGATGCTTTTAATTATCGTGGGTCAACATTTTTTTCTGAATCTTGGGACAACCCCCTGAAAATCATATTTTCTCAAAATTGTTACCAATGTTGACATTCCAATATACCATTTTAACCTGCTTGAAATGAACTTTTCTGTGGCATAAATTTGAGGCCTCTAGCTCAAATATCTAATATTCATTAGAATGTAGCTTCATACAAGCAGTGTTTCTACTTTCTAGCTTGCTGAAACCAGACCGGTTTTGTGCTTGTTAAAGAATTTATTTGACAAAAAAACTAATACACATTGAATGCTAGATATGACATAAATGTAACATATTTATAAAATACGGTAGGCTTTCTTCATAATGAACAACCTAGTGCACCAAAAAAATGGTTCTTTATACAGAGTACTTAATAGAGAAGGTTCCTTTACAGTAGGGGTGTGCAAGTAGAATAATTTTAATCCGAGTTGAGCCGAGTTTGCAACAGAAGAATTGAGCATCGAGCCGAATTCGAGTATTTGGTTGACAACTTAAGACACTTATTTCGCAAGTGTCTTTTTTATTTGTTAGTGTAATAACAGCTAAGATGATGCTTAATGGACTGTATGGGTCAATGTCTGCAACTAGTTTTCCAGTTTTTTAGGATATAACTTTAAAATGGTTTTTTTGCTAGTGGCTTTTAATGTGTACCACCGGAAAGCTCTTGTCGAGACGATGAATTTGGTAAGTTTGAACGTCAAAATCGCTCAAAATTTGGCAAAATTATCGTATTTTCTGGATTCGAGTTAGGTTTGGATAAATCGAGTCCAGTTTGAGCAGATAGGAAACTCGACTAGACCTAGACCTAGAAACTTTCGAGACTCGCACACCCCTACTTTACAGCAAACTGTGGGTGAAGTGATTACAAAGTTCCTTATACAGAGTGTAAAAACCTGACAAATTAAATCGAACTATAGTTGCCTTCTGATTGTACTGCGAGGACATTGTGCATAAATTAGTTTTACATTGTTCGACGAAAAAAATTCGATTTTGGGTTGTGGTTCTGGTTTACCTTTTCGTCGTCTGATAATTCATTGATTTCTTGGTCGACACGATGGTTTGTAGATCAGTTCCTTATAAGGATGGTTTTTAGTATGTGAAAAGACTTGACAGCACTAAAAAAGAGTTATTTATATGGAGCTGTTTCTTGTACAGCAGGGCTCGAAATGTCCAGAAAAAAAGTGTATAGCATAATTGCGATGCAAAATAAAAATTTGCGTATCAATCGCAAAATAATGGTTAGCAGTTTTCATGAAGCATAATTATTTTTCTTGGCAGGCAAAAGGGCACTTTCGTTTTAATTGATGGTTCAGCTAGAACACTAGAAAGTGATTGTGACGTATAAATTGCGTCATTTTTTTAATACCTAAATATTCTGATGCTTTATGTTTCGACTGTGTATCATTCAATTTCATTCTTTGCCAGTGGTATGAAAATAACCTAACTTCTGTAGGGATTGGAATTAAGAATTTTACGGAACACAATGATTGTTCTATTATAAATGGGCTAAGCCAACTGCAAAAGGATTTTTTAACATAGTTATGAAGTTCTTTTGCCGTGTTGGTGCGTCGTTAAACTGCTATGCAAATTTCAATTTTGTATGGCTAATCTCTAAAATTGTGCTGCAAACTGCGATGCAATACCGCTCATTTCGAGCCCTGTACAGAGGTTCTTTGTTGGGAAAAGTTCCTTATATGGAGGTTCGTCCTACGTACTTAATCAACCTCACGAGATTTAACAAGCATTAACTGTCAAATTTTCGAAGGCACTTAAAAAAACTAGAATGAAATCGAAAAAAAAACTAGATCGGAGATCTTCGAAAATTCAGGGGATTTAATGCTTGTTAAATCTGGTGAGGTGGTTCAAGTGTAAAAAGTTTTTCTCCGTTTACTAAATTCGCCATAATGTCAATCATTAACCACTGTAATCGTCGATTGCCGGTGTTCAACAAGGTTCGTCATAATTGAGAGTGTACTCTATTGTATTTGTTTCAGATTACATACTACGGCTGTACCGATCAGCATTTTTTCTGCCGAACAGATTCCGGTCAGATCAATCCCAAACTCATTGGTGTACCGATCCGATTTAACCGAACCGATCGCTACCGATTTTTAACAAATTTTTTCCCTGGCTTACACAAACTTGTAGGCTAACAAACAGGTAGGCTAATGCAAACATTGGAATACATTTTTTTTACCCAAAGAAAAGTAAATACAGGGTGGTCCACAAAAAAACTGACGACCTAACATTTCCTAATTCCAATTTTTCTAGTTAGCACTCCTCAAAACCAGGATAGGACAGAAATTAAATCTAATGAGGGGTGCTAACTAGAAAAGTTGGACTTAGAAATATCTTGGGTCGTCAGTTTTTTGTGGACCACCCTGTATTAACCTTAGCCTACACAATGTAAAACATGTAGGCCTAGCCTAAATTAAAACAAACGGAAACATAACATGTGGTGAAACGAATTCATTTATTGTCAAGGGCCTGGCAAAAATAGAAAATCTGTAGGTTTTTGTTCGCCAAACCGATTTTTGCCGATCAGCACAAAATCTACCAAAATCTGTTCGGTACAGCCTTATTACATACTCTGCAGGCTTTGAGCTTTACGTGCCTTAGAAATATAGTCAGTTCAACAAAATACAAAATAAAATGTCTGGTTGCCTGGCTCTTACTTCTGCAACCTCGCCCTAAACCAATTTTCTATTAAAAATTGGAGACGGCTTTATTTCAGTTATGTATTCATTACTCATCTTTATTTACGCTGCTTCATTTTTAAAAGCTTAAAAAAAAACTTTTGAGCAATTGTAGGGGGTTACAAGGCATATACATAGATTTAATTTTTAATGCTACCATTACTTTTATGTGCCAAACTTTTAATGTAATGAAGACGGTGAAAAGTTGATGGGAAAAGGCCTTGAAAACTTTGCATCATTAAAGATTTTATAGGGATTTAAAAAAAAAAAAGTAAACTTTTGCAGATCTCTTAATGCATGAAATCCTTGACTTGATCAAGTGGTTTTGTTTGGGTATTAATTCTATTATTGCAATAATATCCCCATGGCCATGGTTATTTTTTTAATTCTGTTATTGAAACATTATAAAAATGTTGCATTTACCAAAATGAGGCAACATACATTTTTCTGAACAGCTGAAGGTAAAGATGTCCATTTTATAATCACTTCACATATTATTTTCATGTAAAGAATTTTACTATATTTTGTTATTAATGTAATGTTGCACCTAGTAATGACGTTCATGGGACCAAAAGGCATTCTTTTAGTAGAATTTTTAACTTTGGTTTTAGATGCTATTGGTAAAGTAGTATTTTAATTAGTGTCAGCATTTTTGTAAAATTTGAATAAAGATGAATAATTTGAAAAAATAAATCCAGTTGTTTGATTAACTTTTTCTTTTCTTTTTTTCTTGTACGAAAGTTGCTATTTCACGTTGTTTTCACCTGTACCTATACCGTAAATCGTGTATTAAAAGCCCAGTTGAAGCTAAAGCCCACCCCCTAAAATGCTGTAAAGTCAAAAGCATGAAATATTGGAGTTAAAGCCCACCCCCCCAAACTCGCGTTTTTCTACGAAAAATTACGTAAAGGTTACATGATGTGCATAAAGATAGTACTGCTTGCTATGTTTACTGGCCCCTTCGCCCTCCCTGTAGTAATAGTGTACTCTTCCTTTAGCTCCTAGCACCTGCACAAGGCCTGGGCATCGCTCACCTAAGCCTCCTTCCTTCTTCACAGCAATTAAAAGGATGTAAAAATTGGTCTTACTGAGATGGTTCAAAAGCTTAGAATTTTCTGTAATAGATCTCCAGAAAGGTTAGAAAATTGAGAATGCTTGATTTAAAGCCCACCCCTCTATTTTTGCCAAATTACATGCATAAGCCTATGGGCGTTTAATCCACGATTTACGGTAATTATTAACACAAGTACAAATAGAAGGAATAAAATGTCTTTATCCGGAGCAAAAGTTTTACAGACTACAACGAGCAGCTTGATAATATACTTGCATGCAGCAAAGACGGCTGCAATTTTTGTTGACAATCTGGCATTACGTCCCCATAATGTAGCACAATGGTTTTGGTTCATTGGACGAGTCTCTAGGAAAAAGTGCTACTAAAGATTATTGATTTTGTGTTACTGACTGGCTAGCTACTAGTGGCCCGGAAGTCATGTAGTTTCGATAGAATTGAAGAAGCCGATTGTGAATATCTCGGAAGACGTTATGAAATGAAAGTTGCTGGTGCATGTGGGCAACATTATTTCTGCATAACTTTGGTGGTTTAGGAATCCAGTGTCCTTGGATTAGTAAGCTAAATGGTGCATAGTGGGACAGTTGATTGTTAAAGTTTTGTTCATAACCCTAAAAGTATTGTTCGTTATCACCATATTTTTTTTCGTTTTCATTGTTATAAAACTCAACAATAAATCGGATACAAGATTGTTGTCACTTATTGGTACACTTTTACAGTTTCTATGATATCCTGTTAGCGTTCATATTGTTATAAGTGTCAGAATAAGTTAACTTCATGTAGGCAGAGAGAAGGTCAACAGGACTTTCGCTGCCAAGTTTTAACAAAAATAATTTCAAAGAGAAGAACAAAGAACAATACCGAACGGCTTCATAAAATAACGAACTTGTTTTGTGTAAACGCTGACACGATTCTACATTAGTTATTCATTTTGGCAACCAACATTTTCAAGAACCTAATGGAAAATTTGATAATTTGAACTCAACATTTCACGCTCGCTGTGCTAAAAATTTTCACGTAAATATTTAGTTAATGCACCAAATAAGAGTAAAACTAGCCCCCTCCCCCCCATTACCACATTACTTGCAGCATTAATTAGTGTCCACGTTACGTGCAGCATTATCCTCGACGTCATCTTTATAGAAATCGATTAATTTGAAAACTCCCAAGTCAGGCTCCATATTGAGAACACGGAAGAATGATTCGACAAAGAAGCGCGCCAGTGTGGTCTTGTGGTTATTGTTGTAATAACATTGTAGCGGCCAACGATTGTTGAACGCCAGGAATTGTTGAACCAAGAAAAATGACATGAAACGTTTCGAATCCATTCCACAAACGGAAAAAAGTATTTAAAGTATGGTGATAAATTAGTTATTGGCATACTTTTGCAAGAATGGTCCCTCTATACGTGATTTATTGTGACAGTTTTGCTTCCTCGGCTCTTAACGCCTCGGCTAAGCCTCGGAAGAACAAAACTATCACGATAAATCACGTATAGAGGGACCATTGTTGCAAAAGTATGCCAATAACCACTACTTATTGTTAAAAACATTGTGTGGGTCGCGTATCTCTTAGTTTTGACGGGTCCCTGTTAAAGAGTTGGTTCTTTTACTGGAAATAGCACGCTATAATGGCATATGTCTGCCTTGCATAACTCCTCCATACTAACTATTAAAGTAACACCCGGCCTGCCTTATAACAGCCACGCTCAGTCATGTGTCCGCACGCTGCCGTCGCGAGATTTGGCGTAATACTACGTCACTTCCGCCCTCGACTTCTCGTGATCACGTGAACGACACAGAACCACGTCTGGCCTAGTCAGGGGCAGGTGTACACTATAGAGTTAGACTGGCAGGTGCCAGGGGCCCACCTGCACAGGAGGCTCCGGCCCACCCATAAAATGCAAGCAGACTTAAAAGCAAAGTCTTAGAACCATTGCTGAATTGGGCCCAGAGTTAAGCATGTTATATAATTTTAATGTTGATTTTTAAAAAAATTCTTAACTTGGAGAGTATCCCCCCAAGACCCCCTCCCTTCTGCCGTACTATAATTAAACCCCCCCCGGTGCTGTGCCAGAGGCCTACCTTAGTCTGTACGTGCCACTGGGCCTAGTAGACGAATTGCGAGTCTCGTGACAGCATTGACGCAAAAACTGTGCCGTTACAACCGGAAAATGAAACATCAAGGTTATCGTAGGTGCGCAAAGGAACAGATACGTGTGTCCTACAGTAAATAAATTACCAATATTCAACATGTAGCAACAATTTTGTTCCTTCCAGCAGATTTGATGTTCTCGATGTTCTCATCTGATGGTTTGATGTTCACAGTGACCATCGAGAATATCAAATCTGCTGGGAGGGAACGAAAGTGTAACTACGATCTAACACTTGCCATGATTCCTACTGAGGGCTCTGGAATCCTTGGTTATCCAAAACTGCCAAGGCCTTTAAATCCATTTAATGAATTTTCAAGAACCCTCTCACAAGCAGATTATGCAGATCGTCACTCTTGAGTTGTTGGTTAGAATGAGTGAGCAATGACTTCTTAAAAGACTTCTTTAAAAAAACACCACCACAGGAAGATAACAGCACCATTGCCTGCCAACGATGCCAGCCTAGCTGACTGAAGGCCAACTGTGTAACTGCGCAAAATTCAAATGTGGCAGTTGGTCTATTAGTGCATTTGGTGGGCTCTAGGTTTGTGCCTGATGAAGGTGGCAGTGGAAAGCCACTCAAAACTCCCAAGAACCCAGCAACGGACTTGTTTTAATTCTGGTGTTGCGTTGTGTGAAGCAAGGAGATCACTCTCACATATCCCCATGGTAGCAGAACTGAGTGTTTTGGGATCCATTCACAAAGTTGCAGTGGTCGTTTAATTTTGATTTTATTGTTTTGTTGCCCTTGTTGTGATTGGACCAGCCTGGTTGAGTGCTTTTTTGCTGCTATTGGTTCGTGCAGTAGCAGAACAGAGTGTTTCGAGATCCATGGAAACATTCGGTTTTGCTACTACATAAACCAAGAAGAAAATTTAATAAAATCACTACCCTGACTGTTTTCCACCCCCCTAAAAAGCCAAAGCAAAAATATTGCTGAGCTTGAAGCACTCAGAAATACCATCACCATCACCACCCATCTGCCACATACAAGAAGCAAACATTCACGCCAGATTCAGCAACCCGAGAAAAAAACCCCTTCTCAAGCCACCATCAAAACCTATTACAACTTCCTTGAGGTCTAACGTCGTATACAGAATCCCATGCCTTATATGCCCTACTACCTACATTAGACGCAAAATGCTTCGCAAAAAAGTGAAATTCGGAACACAAATCTACACTTCAACAGTTATCTAATAATGGTCTGGCTGTGCACCATGTTGACACTGGACACATACCCAATTTCTAAAATATAGAAATGCTTTTTTATGAAAAGAAATTGTATCCAAGACTATAGCTCTGAAATCTCTTGCTATAGCCACATAAAATACACCACCATACAACCTTTCGGCCAGATCAAGGTCCTCCTTCCCATCACCCACTAACCAATATAGCAGCAAAAAGGTGCCGAAACCACAATAAGAGCAATAAAACAATTCAAAACCAAACGACCACTGCAACTGTGAAGATGATCCAGTAGTCGAGCGTGTTTTTCTGTGAAGTTGTGTAAATAACATTTTCAGCCTGAAGTAATCTTAAGTCCAGGATGAAAATTCGCGACTGTTGACCAAAGAGTTGAGTTGACATTTGCAAACATTATTTTTATCATGAAACTTCAGCGTAAAATGCCAATTTTTAACTATAAGTTGCATTGTTACTGCTAAACTACAAACATATGCCCTCTAAATTGTCCTTATCGTCATCTACTCTATACGGCAAAAAAAAAAAATCATAACTGCTCTCAATAAGAACGCAACGCAAGAATCCGCCATACCCAACAACAAACAACGTGTGAATTATTCTATGTGAAATGTGCAATTTCTGTAGAAGTAATCGATACTTGGCTCCTTTTTTTTGTAGGTAATTAGTTAGTCCTACGCTTAGTTTGCAGTTGAAGAAATTCACCCAAAACCAAAACTGGTACAAGAGAAGGTAGTGATATCATTCAGTCAGGGAAAGGTCACTAAGGTTAATCCAGTCCTATTGCCAAGTTAGTTACACCGAAGTCCAAATGAAGGATGCCGCGAACAGCAATGTTCTAGTTTTTATTTAACTGTCAAACTATTAGTCAGTGCAGTTAAATAAATACGGATGCACACCTATTTACGTTGCCTTTCGGACTTAAATGTCAGACTACCTGAGTGGGGAATCGAACCCACGACCTTTGAAACCAGAGGCCGGAGTCCTACCACTCAGTCATACTGACATGGCCAATTTCGAGCCCAATTGGCTTTCTGTCCCGTTTATAGTCAGTGCAATTAACTTGGTTCCTGAATTGGTGTTAGTGACTTGCCCCCCTTGTGTTTCCATCCCTCCGTATCTGCAGGGCAAACTGGATTTATTTATTATGATTTATTACCTTGGCGGGCTTTCCCTGGTTGAATGATATCACTACCTTCAATGGCCCACCCTTTTTGGAAACTAGGCTACTTCTCTTATACCAGTTTTGGTTTTGGCTGGATATCTCTTTCTTAGGACAGTGACCTTACAAAAGGTCACACAGTCTTATCTTCGTCTTAGCTTTTTTCTCGGGAAGAATTTTATGTGTGTAAATGTTCACATTTCCTATTTCCCAATTAGCCGTTACATCAACCAAATTGACATGGTTTGGAAAATTGTGTGTACTTGCTTCACATGCTTAAGTTTCTGCAATCCCATTTTTGCGCACACTGGCTAACAAAAGTTGATTTTTATTTGCTTCGCTCACTCAATCAGCACATCCTCCTTCAGTTTCTCCTCCTGCGGTTAATATTAATTTGCACAATGAAGCTGGAATTGCTCACTCAATGATCACACCCCCTCCCCCTTCGGTTGTTTTGTTTATCCCTGCATTTTCCCTTAAATTTTCCGCAATTTACAAAGATTTTGGCCACACTGGGATTTATCCTCGAAATGATAAGATATGCTTTTAGTTGCTTGCAGTTAATAGACACACTTAACTTACGACTGTGACCATACAAAAGCACACACCGTCTTATCTTTAGCTCTACCTTTTTTTCTTGAGGAATTTTATTTCTGTAAATTTTCACATTGATCATTTTTACATTTGGCATTGCCCAATTAGCCGTACATCAGCTAAATTACACAAAATACATGCATAGCCACTCAAACACAGAATTAAAACATGCACACACAAACATATAAGGGAAAAAGAAAAAAATGCCCGTAAAATCCCAAAAATTCCCAAACATAGAAGAAAAAAGAACAAAATAATGCCCGTATAGTACACAAATTAAACAAGCACGCATGCGAGCGCAGCCCAATTCAAACACAAATTGCGTTTACTTTATGGTATTACCTAGGAATAAAAACGATCCTTGGTCCCTGGAATTGGAGTTCAACTTATAGTTCGTTTTGTTCGAGTGAACGATAATGCTGCGCTGCTAGTTCCATGGGGATATGTGGTACAGTGTGTTTTTTCTAATTGGCGAAGCCATTTTTTATTCATTTAATTAGGTAAATTGACACTCCATCAACACCAACATTATGGTGTAAACTGAAGACAAAGGATGACAACAATTCTGACGTTTCTCATGCAGTGTGGAGACGAACCATTGAATTGTTTAAAATTTACACTGCATGGATGGCATGAATGAAGTGTCAAGAATTTATTAATGGAAACAAATGCACAACAGCGAATTAAAGTACAGACAAACTGGCCGACCAACAGAAATTGCACTGAATGAGCAAAATTTAGCGATCATCATCATAACAGTTCATGCTACAAATAGCGAGAATTAGTTTAAAAAAAAAAAGAGTTCGTTTGGTATTTATGACATGGTTTAACTGAAGCGAGGTCACAACAGGAAAGAGCACTAATAAGCTTTAATTGTTGAGTTTTACTACCACAATGCTATTGTGGTTTGTTTAGCCCACGTAAAACCGTACTCTGCTGTACCATAACCATTATGTGTCTAATTAAATTTATACCATTTTAATTAGCAAAAACACTGCTCACTAAAAACAAGGGGCTTCAGCAATTACCTAGTCGGTCGCAACCGGTCTTTCGTACACTTCAGCCACTTTTGAAAATGTTGAGGTGCACACCTCTATCACGCACTACACCAGCTCTCACTATTATAGCATAATCTAAAAGTGGTAACCATCACAATTGCCGGTTAAAATGTGTCGGCTTTTATTAGGCGAAGTTTTAGATTTTAGGTTGAATTGTCGGCCCTTTAAGCCTCGTTTTTACCTAGCGTTTTAATTTCGTTAAGTAGCAGCTAACCGGGAGAATTTGGTTCGAGAGTAGGCATATTCATCCATGCCACAAGGTGTCGAGACTATTTTAAAGGAATCTAATGTGTGCCGTTAAATGAAACCCTTTTGTGTTTCATGATTTGTGCATTTTCCTGGAGTTTTTAAATGCGACAATCAAATGTTATTATTTC
This sequence comes from Lithobius niger, assembly GCA_023313725.1. Classification (NCBI taxonomy): domain Eukaryota; kingdom Metazoa; phylum Arthropoda; class Chilopoda; order Lithobiomorpha; family Lithobiidae; genus Lithobius; species Lithobius niger. The sequence continues at coordinate 11,595 of JAHWFP010191015.1, forward strand.
ATTTAGTTACGTCGAGAAAGCCTATTAGCTGCAAGGAAGCAACGATACTTTAATTTGCCGTGTTTTTAAATTAATCTTTGGTCGCTGTATATCTGATGGTAGAAACCGGATGTCTCTATCTGGTGCCATTCTGAAGTTGAAAAAAAGCGACTAGTGGACAGACGGACAAAGTTGTTGCAGTAATCTTCTCGGCCGTATTTTGGCTGCACAGAATACTAAAAGGAAACTTGGTAAAGGGACAGATACGGTGCCGCAAAGGTTGATTGGGAGGATGGGGGGCATAGTGAAACTCACCCAGTACCAAGAATGTGAGTAAGAACCAAATTACCTGAGCAAAAAACGGCTTCGCCGTTTAGAAAAAAAAAATACATTAGAGCTCGTATCCCATACTCACAGCCGTGAAGGTGCACGAATAAAAACGGTTTAGAGTTCACTCGAACGCAACGAACTGTAATTTGAACTCCAATAGCAGGGAACAAGGACTGTTTTTGATCAATGGTTATGTTAGAAAGAAAACCCAGTTTATGTTTGAAAAGTTTAATGTTTTGCTGTTTGGGCGTGCACGCATAATTTGTGTATTATACAGACCTTTTTTTTTTTTTTAATATTTTTCTGTGTTTGTTGTTTCATATTAAATCTGTTTCGTGTGAGTGGGTATATGTGTATTTTAAGTGCGTTTATAATTTGTGAAACAAGCAAATTCCCAGTTAAGGCATTTTTTTTTGCCTGTGTTTGAAGGTCGTTTGAAGTGGTATTTGATATCATTCAACCTAGGTGCTGCTCTCAGTCGCGATACTCGAACATAACCAACGTCCGACTCTCGCATGATAGTTACTATTGAGCAATTGTGGTTGAAAGGAGAAGGTTGGTCGTGGCAGTATTTATTGGCTAGTACTTGGAATAACTACGTTGGAGATTTCTTTTTTCTCCAGAAAAGCAGATCCCCACGACTTGATTTTGATCTATTTGATCGTCTGAGTTTTCTTCACTCTATGCCAACAATTTGCAAGGATGTCTACCACATGAATTTCCTCAACATGTAGAAATCAGCTAAACTGTGTTTGCTTACAGATGAAAGACGCAGTGTGTAACTGAGTCACTTGCTTGCTTTTGCTTGCTAATTTAAGGTGCACGAATCCAAACTGGGTCATCTGCCCCCACGATGATGAGAGAGACAATTTAGCTGGAGAAATCCCAGGATCTTTGACAGACCACAATCAACATGAGCACGAGGTACCACAGGGTCCTTCTTGTCACGAAAATATCAAGAGGCAGCTGGGCCGCCCTTTCACATGAACAGTGAAGCCTACTCTGAAACAATTATTAAGTGTGTAATAATTCGACAGCTACTGGTTTACTATTGGGTGAGGTTGATGTAGCATCAACTATGCAGCAACACACTACTGTTTATCTAGATCCACCAAAAACCAAAACTGGTATAAGAGAAACCGTCAAATTTCCAGAAAGGGTCGACCTCGGAAAGTAGTGATATCATTCAACTAGGAAAAGTCCACTATGGTTAATCCTTTTATAGCCAAGTTATTCGCATCAGCCAATAGTTCGAAAGTTAAATGAAAACTAGAACATTGCTACTCACGGCAGCAATATTCAAGTTTTCATTTATCGTATAAAGTATTATTCGGTGCGATTAACTTGGCTAAAAGGATAACCTTGGCGGACTTTCCGTGGTTGACTGATATCACTACTTTCAAAGGCCGACCCTTTTAGGAAAATTGGTGCCTTCTCTTATACTAGTTTTGATTTTTGGGTGAATGTCACAACTTTCATAGGATTGAGAATGGGCAAAAAGTTCACACCGTCTCATCTTAATCTCTACCTTTTTCTGGAGGATTTTCATTTTCACATTCAGAATTTTCACATTTTCCATTGGCATAATTAGCAGATACATCAGCCAAATTGATACGGTTTGGTTTATTGTGTATCCATGCTTTACATGCTTGACTTTCCTCAATCCCATTTTTGTGCCCACTTGGCTAACAAACTCTGATTTTCGTACGCTTCTCTCACTCAACCAGCGCATCCCCCTTCAGATGCTCCTCCCGAGATTAATGTTATTCTACGCAATGAAGCTGAAATTGCTCACTCAATCCCAATTAATCGCATCTACTTGGCAGCGACACACTAGCACGTGTCTAGATTAACCAGTAAACTTGACGCATTACCAAGACATACTTCTTCAAATAAATTACTTTGTTATTACTTGTTTAGACCCTGTGCTCACGACCTTGTGCAATAATTCGATAACTACTGGTTTACTGTTGGGAGACGTAGCATCAACTATGCAGCAACACATGAGCGGTTTTCTAGATCGACGTATCCAGCCCTTGGATGTAGGCATTGGAGTTTACTTTGGCACTTGATATATTTATTTACTGCAGGCAACACGTTAGTCGATGTCAAATGTCTCCTTTAAAATAGTAAATCTCTTCTAGGCCTCAAAAAATGATGCATTTTAGGTTTAGGATTAAATGTTGTGTGAAGCCATTTCGTGGTCAATTTGTTCGAGATGTGTCAGAGCCCGATTTTCAACGTTCTTTTGTTCACAGCGGAAATAATAATGCATTTTGCGTAAAGATTAATTAATGCAAATAAATTAACTGAAAAAAAGAGGAAAACGTCAAGAAGAAAGCAAATAAAAAATGTGTGCATATCAAAAACATTCCTTATAATTTAGCAATGCTCAACAAAGTACTGTATTCCTAATTACAGAGTGAATGGAGCAGAGGGAGTCGCGTTCCTTTTACTGTTTTTTTTTTCCTTTTTGCCTTAAAAGCATAAGCCCAAAGAAAACTTAGCCTGCCGTTTGATATCAAGACTTCACACAGCCGAAAAGCTTGGTGGAAATCCTTAACAAGTTTTTTTGTGGTAGATCACTTTTACTACGTATGCACTAGAAGTTTGTTTTAATATTTATTTATTAGTGACTTCGGACAGGGCAACACGGCTTTAAGCAGGTAGTCAATAGTTCAATCTGCATTTCCATGAATACTCCATGTTCTGCCTAAAGCTTAAGAGCCCTTAACAAGGCAGGTGCGTGCACTTTACTGAACTACTATTAAAATTGAGATTGCAATAAGCCATATTGGTATTGATATATGCGTGTTTAATAAGATCGGTAAACAAATCGATTGAGTACGAGAAAAGGGACGAAACAATAAGTACTATTTTAAAAGTAAGTACTGGAAACAGAAATCGAAAACTGAAACCTCAATAAGTTTGCTGTTCAACCCCGTTAGTGTGGCAGCATTTAATAATTTCTTGAGAATAAAGGCTTTAACCCTTTCACCAAATGGCAGTCCACTAAAAAGCGGAAGGAAATAAAAAATAAACAATGCTCACCCCTTGCCTTATGATCGCTCCCCAGGAACCCCAACAAAGCGAGTAAGCACAGTCGAGTGGTCGGCAACAAGCCAATTGGACGTCAGATCGAATCCCATGATCGATTAAAGTACATTATCGGGGCTGCATAACAAAATTACAGGTTGGCAGCTTTTGATGCAGTACTTAGGATTTCTACTGCTGTACCACTTGTTTCTTTATTAAAGCAACATCCGGCCTGCCTTATAACAGCCACGCGCAGTCATGTGTCCGCGCGCTGCCGTCGCGAGATTCGGCGTAGTAATACTACAACGTCACTTCCACCCTCGCCTTCTTGTGATCACGTGAACGATGTCTGGCCTAGCAGACGAATTGCGGGTCACGTGACAGCAATGACGCAAAAACTGTGTCGCCACAACCGGAATCAATGAAACGTCATGGTTATTGCAGGCACGCAAAGGATCACATACGTGCGGGACTCAGTAAATAAAGTTACCAATATTCAATAGAAAATCTCCTAGACGCCACATTTTAAAACGGATTTTTAGCTAGGATTGACTAACGGTAATGAAATAAAACTTTGGGGCCAAACTTGATGTGGAGGATCGAGAAAAATTGCGCTGGGAGGAATGTCCTTTTAAGGTTTTTTTTTTTTACCGCTGCTATTAACAACCATCACTAGAGTTGGAAAAGGGACACTTTAAACTGCTGCAGTGGTGGTTCTAATTAAGATAAATGGATGTGATTAGGCTTGTATGAACGATGAAGCTATGTATTTTCCAACAAGGGTAATTAAAATGATTTATTTTAATTTGAGCTGAGCTATGGCAGTTTATCTCCGTTGTAGCGCTTTGAATTTTACATCATTTTACGGCAAGTTCTATCTTTAAACTGCTGCAGTAGCGGTTCTAGTTCAGATAAATTGATGTGATTAGACTTAGATGAAATATGAAGGTATGTATTTTCGAACAAGGGTAATTAAAACGATTTACTTTAATTAGGAGCTGAGCTATGGCAGTTTATCTACGTTGTAGCACTTTAAATTGTGCATCATTTTACGGCAAGTTCTATCTTTAAACTGCTGTTGTAGTGGTTCTAATTCAGATAAATGGATGTGATTAGGCTTATATGAACGATGAAGCTATGTATTTTCCAACAAGGGTAATTAAAACGATTTACTTTAATTAGGAGCTGAGCTATGGCAGTTTATCTACGTTGTAGCACTTTAAATTGTGCATCATTTTACGGCAAGTTCTATCTTTAAACTGCTGCAGTAGCGGTTCTAATTCAGATAAATGGATGTGATTAGGCTTGATGAACGAGGAAGATATTTATTTTCCAACAAGGGTAATTAAATCGATTTATTTTAATTACGACCTGAGCTATGGCAGTTTATCTATGTGGTAGTGCTTTCAATTTTGCGTCATTTTACGACAAGTTCTATTTTTAAACTACTGCAGTAGCGATTCTAATTCAGATAAATGGATGTGATTAGGCTTAAATAAAATATGAAGATACATATTTTCCAACAAGGGTAATGAAAATTATTTATTTAGGAGCCAAGCTACACCAGTTTGTCTGCGTAGTAGAACTTTAATTTGTGTGTTATTTTACGATAAGTTTCATCTTTAAACTGCCACAGTAGTCCTTCTAAATTATATAAATGGATGTAATTAGGCGTAAATGAAAGATGGAGATGTATATTTTCCACGAAGGGTAATTAAAATGATTTATTTTAATTATGAGCAAAGCTACGACAGTTTATCTACATTGTAGCACTTTGATTTTTGGGTTGTTTTACAACAAGTTCCTCCTTTAAACTGTTGCAGTAGCCGTTCTAATTTATTTAAACGGATGTGATTAGGCTAGATGAAAGATGAAGATATATATTTTCCAATAAAAGTAAAACTATTTATTTTAATTAGAAGCTGAGCTATGGCAGTTTATCTACGTTGTAGCACCTGGATTTTTGCGTCATTTTTGCGCAAATACTATCTTTAAACTGCCGTAGTAGCAGTTCTAATTCTGCTAAATGGATGTGATTAGGCTTATATGGAAGCCGAAGATATGTATTTTACCAATGGTAATTACAACGTTTTATCTGAGTTATAACGGCTGCTTTAGCAGTTTAAAGATGGAACTTGTGATAAACGCCTAAAAGCATATCACTATACTGTGGAAAATTGTCGTAGCTTAGCTCCTAATAAAAATAAATAGTTTTAAATACGCTTGTTGGAAAATATACATCTTCATATATCATTTAAGCCTAATTAAATCTGTTTATCAAATTTAGAACGACTTACACCAGTTTGAAGATGGAACTAATCGTAAAGTGACACAAAAATCAAACCGCTACATCGTAGATAAACTGCCGTAGCGTAACTTCTAATTAAAATAAATCGTTTTGATAACCCTTGTTGGAAAATATACATCTTCACATTTCACTTAAGCCACGATAATTCATTTATCTAATTTAGAACGACTACTGAACCACTCTGAAGATGAAACTTATCGTAAAACTACCCAAAAATCAAAGCGCTACAATGCAGATAAACTGCTGTGGCTGAGCTTCTAATTAAAATAAATTGTTTTAATTACCCTTGTTGGAAAACATTCATCTTCATCTTTCATTTAAGCCTAATTATATCCATTTACGTAATTTAGAACGACTACTGCACTAGTTTAAAGATGGAACTTATCGTAAAACGATACAAAAATCAAAGTGCTACATCGTAGATAAACTGCCGTAGCTTAGGGCTTAATTCAAATAAATCGTTTTAATTACCTTTTTTGGAAAATATATATCTTCATCTTTCATTTAAGCCTAATTACAGCCATTTATTTTCTTTAGAACGACTACTGCACCAGTTTAAAGATTGAACTTATCGTAAAACGCCCCAAAAATCAAAGCGCTACAATGTAGATAAACTGTCGTAGCTTAGATTCTAATTAAAATAAATCGTTTAAATTACCCTTGCTGCAAAATATACATCTTCACCTTTCATTAAAGCCCAATTATGTTAGTGGTTCTTAATTAGAACTAACATTGCAGTTGTTTAAAGTCAGCAATTATAATACACATGTGCACTGTTGTATATAGCGTACATAAATGGCCTAATAGAACTTTAAATGACGAATTTCAGCCAGAAGAGTTAATTTTACAAAATAGATGCATAAAACTTTTTCTGAAGGAAATTTTATTCTGAACACAATTGGTAACCAGTTTATTTTCGATCGGATGAACGGTTTAGGCGCTAGAAGCAAAATTATGTTTTTTGGTCGCCATTTTTGGACGCCATCTCGAATTCCGGGCTTGGGAGGAGAAATTCGACTTAGTACCGGGCAGATTCGGATTCAGCATGCCAAAATTAAGGTAAAACCTCCCGCTGCCAAAATGTTTTAACATTTGCCGTTGAAAGTTATTTTTTGGGTTTTTTCTTCCAGTCTATTAAGTAGAACTTCCCTTTTCTTTGATCACTGGTTCGGCCATATTCAGAATACGGTGTGTACGTAGAAACAGGTTTCTACGGATCTTTGAAAAACATGCATGAAAATGAAATTCCTGGCCTGGTAGTTGTCTGGTACGACAGTTGAATATGATTTGGAACACTTACAGCTTGCTACAGTTTTGGAACGGTTTCGTGTTTAACAGCTTTGTTTTTTAATTGCGCCATTGTCTCTTAATTATCGTTTGTGGTGCTTGAATTTGCATTGACAAAGTCTTGGAAATGTCCTGGGAAGACCTATAAGTGGACTGGGTGTAATTGTGCCCCAACAATTATTGGGGTCTAATAATACGCTCCGAATTTTTGGGGCGTAATTAAACTCAAGAATTTTTCCTAATATTGTTAAAGATTTCGGTTTTTTTTCCCCAAACAAATACGCAAACTGCAAGCACATGCAATATCGTAATAAATTTGACCAAACAACAAGGAATCCGAGTCATCTTTTTTCCTCTCCAGCATGTGGATGTAGGGGGCGAGGACTCCTGTTTTGACATGGGGGGGGGGGGGGGGTGTCAGGACGTAATAAAAATATCACATACGAATTTGTGTAAATTGCCTGCATTTACTAATACTGGAACCGACCCGCAGGGCACCGCAAGTCTGAAATGACAACCGAACCGCCCCGAAACCGCAAATGTGTGCTATAATAAAACCAGACCAGACCCGAACGCGGTTTACCCGCGGTTAACCGCTAAATAAAGATAAAATAAAGGCTCAATCATTGTTTACGTAAAGAAAATGTTGGAAACGTACAGTAAGAATGCCACACGATGACATTGTTATAATTCAACAAACGACGTTCTTTAGTTGATTATTATTTTTTGTTTTTTCAGTGTATTTTTTAGTAGTTAAAAATAAGTGTAAAGATATCGACAGCGTGCGTCCCTTTCCTCCTGCTCAAATGTGCATTTGCTGTCTGTAAAAGTTTGATCTGCTATTGATTGCGTACTGAAGTTTCGGTTTCGGGTCTTGCAGTTCCTAACTCAAATGGCCTTGCATTCACCTAGTGGTGAAGGTGAATCAAGGGAAAAAAAAAACAAATAGCCACGACAGTTTCGCATTTTCTATCAGCCGTTATCAGCAGTTATTTATTTTAGCTGCGGTTTACCCGTGGTTTACCCGAAACCGCTCGTAATTTTATTTTTTATAACCGCAGCTGCCCGCAAACCGCAGTAAATATTTTATTTGGAACCGACTTGACCCGGAACCGACCTGAACCGCACCGAACCGCGGTTTACCCGACCCGCGCCCATCACTACGTGGCGCCACATCTGCCAACCATTAGCTAACATACGTTTCTGTAACAGTAAAAACGCCAAAATAAAACATTTAAATGCAGTCAAGGTTTGACTGGATTATGCAGGAGTAGCCTATAGACTCAACAGCATAATGGCGGAAATCGTAGGCTTAAAATACAATCCTGTATTATGAATTTATAGTTCATTGAGATGACATGACTGAGATTCGAACCAACTATCCTTGCATCACAGTCACGTGGTCTAAGCCCTCTAGCCAAGGCCACAATAAGGACTTACAGACCCCAATGCCCACTGGAGCGCTACATTCGTGATCAAGGATTGAATTAGGCAGCAGAAAAGTCATCTCAGTGAAATGTGCTTCAGTAATAAAGGCTTACCGAACCTTAGCTATTTTTAATAATAATAATAAGTTTACCTAAGTACACAAATGCATTAAGATGGAAGTCAAAGGACTAGGAACCCAGCTACTTAAATTACACCATAAGACAGTCGTACAGCAATAGCATTACCGCATTACCGACTACAAAAAATCGACAAACAATATAACTGTCTTTGACGACAGAAGTCACGCTACCCCCTCTCCCCGTAAATATTGACTGGTCCCTAACTACAGACCGCTTGGCCCTCTAGAAATAAACCCTGAATTCAACCATCCTCTGGTTTACTTCCTTCAACCGGGTTTAGTAGGTAGCACTGGGCACCGGGGTTTACACCAGTTGATATACAATTATTTCAGAAAAACTTTGTCCACATTTTATTTCTGACCATAGCACCTTTGCTTGAGTGCAAAATGTGTCAAGTTAAAGATACAAAAAGTACAATAAAAAGTGAATCGTTACCACAAAAAAAAAAAAAAAAAAAAAAAACTAAAGCAATCACCATACAGTACCACCTGCCACATACTATGTATTTATGCACAACGTGTTATGTATTTAACTAAGCAAACGTGTAATAGAGAATCACTTATCGATAACGAAAATTGTCTGTCCACTGTGACCAACATTCAAATAGCCAAAATCTTGGGAAAAGACATAGCGCGGGGACACTAGAGAAGCATTTGTCGCAGCTTGTCTTTATTCCCAACTAAAATTAGTATCGATTGTGAATTTATCACGTGGTTGTGGGAGTAAGAGCCAAAGCCAACTTGTCGTGGTCTTAACCCTTTTGATCCCGTTGTCCAGTCTTTTCCGAGAACGCGATCCCGTCGCACGTGCCTGGAATGGTCGGCAAGGAATGAAACGGTCATTCTCCTCACGTCCACGTTTAGTCCACATACGAACAAAATCGAATTAAGTTCCACTTTTACTGAGTTTCCGAAGCTTAAATCAACACAAAGGGTCTTTCCGGAAAAGCCCTTACGGACTTTTACAAAAGAGCAGGGGAATTACAAGTATTTGTTTTGAGCGGTTAGCCCACAATGACAAGTGTCTATTCTCGAAATTCATTAGCGTGCGTACTGAGAAATAAATGGCTTCTAATCGTGGTACTGATGGCTGCGTGGTGAGGGCATTCAGCCTAGCTATTTGTAGTAAGTTTGGAGCGTTGAGTACAGTTTCATACTCCATGTTCGGGCGTCAAATGTGTTACAACCAGGTCAGGGCCAGAATAAGGGGGGTGCTTTGGGTGATGAAGCACCGGACGCACAGGCCGAAAAAGGGACTCAAGGATGCCTCACGGTTATGGGCAAAATAAAATAAAAAAAGTTGTATAACAAATTTCAATTTCTAAAAAAATTAAAAGGTTTTCTTTTTATTTTTTGGGGGGTTGGGGATGGGGGAGGTATATATAAGATAAATCTTAAGCACCAGGCTTCAACGAGGCTTAATACGGCGATGCTGCCAGGCTTGGGTGAGTGGAAAAAAGCAATTGTAATTAGTGTGATTGAAGAGCAAACATGCGAACCAAGGTAAATACAAAATTTTTTATTTATTTTTTTTTTTTTGTAAAAAAAGCCTAATTTCTGACCAATCAAATTTACTTTAGCCTACAATGATTTGTTTGTTCGGAAATGTACTCTCTACTATAAGTGATTACAGAAAAAAACTTTTAACTTTTACAAAATACAGGCTCTGAATCAGTGCAAAGAATGGTTTAACTTGTTCTGAAAAAAAAAACACTGCTTCTCTCTTTTGAAAGTTATTGCTTTTTCGCTCTGCTATTAGGGCACGTTTACGCAAGGACTCGCCTTTGCATTCTCGCAGCTAGAAGTTTGAAATCATCTGAAATTCCAACATGGCGGCGGTTTTAGCTGCATCGACTCACAACGTAATTGGTCAATTATGCGAATTTAGAAGCGACTGGGAAACTTGTTTCGTCAGGAGAAATTCTTCATCTTAATGTCACGGATTATAATACTAAAAGCATTTATTCAAACGACGTCTGATTTAGGAGGGGGGGGGGGAATGAGGCTTAATCGCGCATCGACAACGTGGTCATTAGCGCCAACCTCAGTCGGATTTAGCTAATCCAAATAGCATTGTTACCATGACAACGACGCATTTGCCATCCCAATTAAATTCTGGCTGCGATAATGCAAGAGCGAGTAGCTGCGTAAACACGCCCTTACGATTGGAACTAGCTGCGTAACTAGTCTCATTTTCTGCGTATTGTCGGTCATGTTTGCTAGAACAGCAACTGTACGTAGCGAAACTTCTGTGTCTTCAGCTTCGTTGCCTGGATAGCATTTGTTGTGCATAACCAAAGCGCTACTTAACTTGGTCTGCATCAAAGTAGAATCTGTGCAGCGCAAATTTACTAAAAAATTACCTGGAATGAGGACGCTTTCTTAAGACACCAGGTTGTCCCCGTGTTGGACTCGAGTCTCTTGAATTACGCAGGCTACGTGCCGATCTCATTCTGACCTTCAAAATTGTTCGTTGCTTTACACCAATTGATCTTCCATTTTCCGACCCATGCCCTTATTCGGCCACTACAGATCATTTGCATAAATTGGCCATTCAGTCTGCGAGGCTAGATTGCAGGAAGGGCTTTTTTAGTGTAAGGGTAATCCGAGCTTGGAATGCCCTCCCAGAGCAGGCTGTACAGGCGCGCTCAGTCGACCGTTTTAAATTTTAATTGGGTGGGATTTGTCTCCGAAAATGTCTGAAGATGCCTAATTTTGTTTTTAAACCAAAACGTTATATTTTAAACGTTATATGATTTACGTTATAAATTGTATAATTCTTACACGATTTACTGGGACTAGTTTAAGTGGCTTCTAAACCCTACTAACTCCCAACCACTCCTGTGGTTACATTATATTATATTATATAAACAATGACAAGGAGGCTTGAACCAGGGAGCGAATTTCTATTGTTTTGCACACTAAATATTGTGTAGTGTCTTAGATTTTCAAGCTAATAACACTAAAACCCGGTGAAATAATAATAAAAAAAGATATATCTTGTTTTGCACGTTTGCTCTTCAATTATTACAGAAATTGTTCTTGTAATTTTAAAAAATCAGCAAGGCAATCGTAATTGTACTTTGTAGTAAAATAATTGTATTTATTTCAAATCTTTTTTTTTTTTTGCACTCGTCGATTTGATATCGTCGGAACGGTGCCGGATTATCAAATAAGCAGAGTACCTCCCCCACCCCCCCCCGGTCTGTGGGCCACACATCGTTTAGCTAGTTCTCAACACTGGTCCTCTTTCTTTCAGCTTCAGCACCGATCCGTCTCGTCATGCATTGCTAGCTAGAATTACATTGTTCCAACCATTGTTTTTCACCAGCCAAATTACCCCTCTTGTCGTCGTGGGGCAGATAATTCTGTTTGGATTCATGCTCCCTAAAAAAAAAAAAAAGTAAACTAAGAGGAGTGGAATCTGGTGATAACCACGTTTGCCGAACGCGCCACATCCCCCCCCCCTAAAAAAAAAGGCATGCTAAGGGGCGCTAAAATTCTGCCGACGACGTGGGGGGGGGGGGTGCGATTCCGAAACTTTGGCTGTCTAAGGACCTCCACAGGGTGTAATCCAGAAATGCTGTTTTTTAGGCGAAGTACATCGTATAAAAGGGTTTTTTTTTTTCCGTGGCAATGTTTTCTTGGTAATTTTTTCCGCCGGAAAATATTTTCCTGCCTTCCAGTTCCCCCACCCCCACCCCCACCCGTTGTCTGCATTATAATTGTAAACAGGACGGAAAGCCAAATGGGATCGAGAAGAGGTTAAATGGATACGGATGCAAACCGTATTTAATAATTGTAATTTTTTAATTTTAAAACATTTGTAATTGTAATAGTAATTGAACGGGAAGAAGATTAACGTATAGTTGTAACTGAATGATTGAAAACAGGACTAAACTAATTTCAGTTTTAATGAATTACCTTTAAAAAAATAATTTACCCAAGTGTGAAAATGTTTACCACCTCATTTTCAGACCAGCGCCTGCTGTTGCAATGAATTCATTCCAGACCCATCTATTAGAAAACGAAACTAATCTTTTGATGTTTAAGGTAAGATTTAACTGATACGAAGTAAAAACGGCAAAAGAACTCAAATAAACTTTCCTGTAAGGTTGCTGTTATTGCAGTGTTGCTGTAGTGTTTAGTCCTCGTGAACTCCTACTGCTGTATTCAAATGTACTGCTGAATAAATGCTTTATTCTCATTCATACTGTCCTGAGCCGTCATTCTCCAGCGCGCATTCCCAGCCAAGTGTTGCTGTCATACATAAGTTTTAATAGTACCGTTAGTCTGACGACGGAGATTAACAAAATAGCAAGAGAAATGAACTCAACGATTTCTGAATGTAAAAAAAATGCAATAAAGACGATAGCGTAAAGTCTACCACTGTTTGGCTGTCGTTTTCCTAATTTTGACGTATTTGGGACGTGTGGACATGTTGGTTTGAAGGCATTGACGTTTTTTAAATATTTGATGCGCTTATAATATTTGACGAGTGTATGATAGATAGAAAAAATGGCGTAAACCGTGCTCTTCTATCTATAAAAGCCAAAAAGTTCTCTCGATTGAGCATAGACGTATTTCTCAGTTTTTGACGTATTTGGAAGTGTGGGTGGACTTGACTCATGTTGGCGCGTGATTTTTTTCCGTTCTTTTCGTCTTTAGTGTTGGCTCCGTTTGTTTCTTTGTTTAATACTAATATTTACAGCTAATTTCCGTTTCTTTAACGTATCGACGGTATTGTCATTCATGTAATATTTGAAGCCCGTTGTATCTACGGGGTGTAACTGAAAGGTCTAGCCAATCTTTCAGGGTGTAGTCCATGATGAAAAAAAAAAGTAAGACTAAAAAGTTCTACGAGCATGGGTCCTGAAATGCACCCGTCTTTCGTCTTTTAAGTGGCAAGTTATGAAAGATTTCACCCTTTTACTGTAAACTATGGGGGGCATTTCCAGATCCATGTTTATAGGACTTTTTAGTCTTATTTTTGTTCATGGACTACACCCTTAAAGGTTGGCCGGACCTTTCAGTTACACCCTATATAATAGGCAAAAAATTACCTCTTGATGAGTATAGACGAATATCCCAGTTTTCGACATATTTTAGGCGCTTGGACGTACTGAAGGCGTACTGTGGATCTGACGGCATTGGCGATTCTTATAATATTTGGTTCCCGTTATACATGCGGGTGGACTGAAATCACTTCTTTTGGAATTCTCAATAGCCTGGGATCACTATCAAACACAAAAAATGTCATCACTTTGCGGTGATGTCTTTAGATGCCATAAGGGGCTTCTAGTTTAACATAGGCGAAATGGCAAAAAATTAAAAGAATACTATTTGACTGCTTTAAAATTTAATTTTGACATTATTTCATTTTATGCTTACAAGAACCATCTGCACGAAACACGCCACATTTACAAGGAGTTTTATTTTTGTTTAAAAAAGGGGTAGAATTTTTCACATAATGGGCCTAAAATGGGCTAAAACGCCATGTGCAATGCGCAATGTGCAATGTGCAATGCACATTACTAAGCAAGGAAACAAATTCTTGCAGTTATGGTTTGTCCCACCTGCTGTGTGAGCATAAAAAATGAGATAATGTTAAAATTAAAATTGAAATCAGTCAAATATTTTCTTTTTTTTTCTCTATTTTGCCTATACGGTTAAACTATGCTAAACTTGAATCCCCTTGTGGAATATCAAGATATTACCTCATGGTGATGAAATTTTTTACGTGTGATAGTGATGATCAAGGCAATTTAGTGTTGTTGTGATCCCCCCCCCCTCCCCCCATCCCTGCTTCCTCCTCTGCTTCGTGCCTTCATCGCGTGGAAACTATTCCAAACGCTCGCCTATGGAGTAGCGATCTCCATCCACGACCTGTTACTCTTATATTTACACTGAAATACAGGTCTAGGATTCAGCCATGTGTTGCCATGATCTGAAGGTTGTATAAGTGTAAAAAAAAAAAACTCCAGTTGTTCCCCTTCGGAACTTGAAAAATATTGCCATCGTTGGAGATTCCATGATGGCGGGCAGCCGTGCAGCTAGGTCCCCATCACAGTAAGTTCGATTTTAAGTACCTAGCTACGTCGCTACTAGTCCTACATAGATCCAAGATACCACGTTCCCTAGGCTCGACTCCAACAGTTCCCACGACCTCAGACGAGCTTTAAACTTTTAAAATACTGAACCACTTCGACTGAATCTTTTAGTCTAACGATTTAGATATTTAATTAGAAAGTTTTCCCCCAATTATATCGATATCCAGTGAGATGGTAGCGACCATACCAGCGCAACGCACCAGTGTTGCTGAAAAATGGTGCATCGGCCAGGAAACGAAACCGGGCCATCAGCGTGGCAGGCGAGCATTCTACCACTGAGGTGAAAATAGACATGACATCACACAAATTGTTAAACGCCAAGGGAAGGTACTCTACGAGCGAACATGATGTCATGAGTTCTCTCTTTGCATTAAAAAAAGGGCGACACATTGTGTAAGTCCAGAGCATTGTCACAGCAATGGACAATTCTCCTCTTTTAAAGATGGATGCAAAAAAGAACGCCAAAGGTTCCATTGGCTGAGGGCTAGTGTTTTTGTCCTCCTTACAAGCATAACCCACTTTTCTACGAGGAATCGATAACGTACTTGCTGACCGCGCTTTCTCACTTGTACGAAAATCACGGTAACAGTTATTGCCCCACAGGCACACTCAGGATCGTAAACGAAAACTCTGCAGTCGTCTGAATCCTGGCAAGAGCTTGGATCGGAAAACCTTCAAGCCTAAGTGGCGAAGTCCCATTGCATGCAGAGTTTGTGATACATATTTGATCAGACCTTGCCGAAGAAAAAGTATGGATGATGGCAATACCGAACTTGTAACAGCTTGTTTTTTCCCCCGAGCCAAACAAAAAGGTAACCTAGCAAAGTTTCGAAACTCAAAGTTTTATTAATGGGGTTAATGATGATGACTACTGGAGCCGAAGTGTTCTGTATGTGGTGTGACACCCAGTTAGAACTGTCAGCAACGCTGATGAAGTTGCTACCAAACGTCGTAGTAGTTAGCTCTGCGCAACTAAAATTTCTGGACATGGTGACATAATGACTTTTACAGATAATCTAGCTCTATCCGATGACGACCATAGATTCCTGCAGAGTGCGGTTCGTTTAAGTGATGTAAACACCACATGCCTTTAAGTGATGTAGTGAGCTAAAACTTCGGATGGTTAGGCCGTCGAAAAACGTAATAGATAGAGGTCTTTGAGAGGCCGTTGGTATGTCCTGTGTGATCTCTTGGTCTTGGTGACCGAGGTGCATATTACCCGAGTAAACGTCGAGCGTCCTTTGAGTGGTCCTTTAAGTACTTGGGTTTACTGATGTCATCAAAATCTCCTCGCCTTGTTGCTGATTTCGGGTTGTGTGTTCCAACTGCATCTTGGTAAGCATTTTTTTTTTGTATCTTACTGTAGCCATTGACTTGTATCAAGTGGGGCTTGCCTAGAAGATCCCCTAAGGGATGTCAGTCCAATCATTTTAGGCAGGCATGCCTAAAGTCAGTATAACGAGTGAGGAACTCAGTGAGGAACTCAGTCTTATAAACTAGGCTTAATAAGACTAAAAAGCAATGACGGTAGGCTACACTCATTTTACAGTCAATCGTTGTTTTTCCTGCTGGACGTACGAACAGAGCAAGAAGGAGGAACAACTGGAGAGAGTAGTAAGAAAAGACGCAAAAAAGGGTAAGGCGGGATACAAAGGTGATAACTATATATGAAAGTGCTCTCGGAAAACACTGTTACAGATTTAGTACTTGAGGTACAGTACAGTATGCGACATTACATAACAATGATGGTAACACAACTCCAATGAGTCAAGGAGTCAACGATTTTCTATCCACCGCTACTGGATAGAAATATGTATTCAAAAGCACTATGTGCTTGCAAACGACCGGCTGTGCCCAAACAAGGTGATGGTATCGGGGACAGTAAAAGAAATAGTTAAGCGTGGAGAAGTGACGGAGCTGCTTGCCACTTCCCACACAAACTACAGGGGTTTAAGATGATGACCGATTTGCTATAGAGCAGCGTCAAGTGACGTCATACGGCTACAAGAGAGATACCTGCAAGGGGCACTAAATTGAAATGATGGGTTAAACAACGGCACTTCTAGTCAAGCCAGTGCTTTTAGATTGCATTTCGTAGGCTTAAAAAACCGTTGTTTTCTCCAATCCGTTATGCTACGAAGTTGTAATTGGAAAATAAAGATTCCACTTGCTTAAAAATGTCAGCAACTGCCAACAAATCGACAAAAATAGCGCGTTTTAGGCCTAAGAAAGCCAGTCTAATAGCATTGGCTTCAGTAAGGCGTTCTTCTTTTCCCCCACCAGTGCACCTTGCAGCAAACCCAGTAACTGGCTCCACCATAGAGTTATATACAATAATACTACATCGTGTCACTGCCCTATAGTGAAAGATCCTGGTCTACAACAATCTCAAAATGCACACGATCATAATCTAAGAATGAAGCAGTCCGCACCTAGCACTATGACCTCTAGTAAACGTAAGCATACATGTTAAGTAGCGTGTTAAAACCCCACTTGAGAACTCACCCTAATTGTAAGTCCCTATTAAGAAATATTTCACCACTATTTATTTCGACTTTAACACATGCGATTTTACTACAACGGCATGCAGAATTTTCAATTTTTACCCCTTAATAAATATAATTATTATTTTTCTTTTTGCAGTAACTGCCAGACTCATTATTGAAAATGCTCATTTCAAATATCAATCCCCTATTGGAACTGTGTAATTTGATTGATTTTTTTTCCAATTTAAATTTTGACGTCGTTAATCTGTAGAAATAATCAAGGTAAAGCCTTGTCACTACAAGTCAGTTGTATCTTTTATTTTGAAGTTTACATTCTCGGTTACACAAAGATTAAAACGTGAAATGTTGCTGATTCATATTATGTTATTGTTATTTGCAAAATATTCGATACTTTTATTTATTACTTGTGTAATGTTTCATCACATTGAGAATTACATTTTTATCCTCATAATCGCCTTTCACCCAGAAATGAATAATTCGTTTCCGTTTGAATGTTAGCTGCCGGTTTTTCGTTTCTTGGGGCAATATCATTTCAAACTTTTTATTTCTTTTCTGCCACCAGCTCAAACGTTAACCACCCAATTGTAAGTTTGACGGCCATGAAGTTTTTTTCATTCATTCACGATTTTTCTAGAAAGATATGCTTTAAATTTAAACTCTTTTTCCAATTTTTCAGTCATTCATTGTTGTCTTTTGTCAATCGGTAAATTTACCTTCTTCTCCCAAACTTGAGAACTTTTTCAAGAAAAGGAAACTAATCCAGCGTTAAGTTGGCTCTTCATAAATAATATCCAGAGTTCTGCAGTATAATTTAATTAAAACAGTGCATTGAATGTTACAATTTAGCTACAATCCGAGGTAGAGAGTGGACGTTGGAGACCACTGCTACGAATACGCAACCAAGAAGTCAAGAGAAGCCATTAATTATATCTCACCTCATAGTGCTCTTTTACAAAAAAAAGTCCAAGTTAATGGATAAAACCTACGTGCAGCACTTCATCAAAAACGCAGTTATATAGAGTATTATAGCGTGGGTTTTAATGCATAAAATATATTAGAAAACAAAAACGAGCTCGTTTGATGTTTAAGGTACGGTTTAACTGATCCGAAGTCGAAACAGCAAAGTAACACAAATAAACGTTCCTGTAAGGTTTCACCACATACAGCAGTGCTCCTGTACTGTTTAGTCCACGTGAAACCTTACTGCTGTAATCACACGTTTTTACAGTTTTTATTTTAGAATCCGATATGTCTGATTGGTTCATTCTACTTGGCCAAAGGACATCGTTAAGAAATCGTAAAAACGATACTTTTAGTGTGCTTATATAGACCTACAGATTAACTAATTCAGGGTTCGTGCGACTCCTTGAAATCCTGGAAATATCGTAGAAAATAAAAATGAAATGCCGGTCCTGAAGTCTTGAATATGAAATTTGAAAAACTGCTGTATGTATCAATAGGATGAACGGAAAGGAGACGAACGGACTAGAATGATGATGAAAAATTTAGCCCCGAAATTAGAAGAGTGTGTAGCCTATTATTATACACTATATTATTCTTACAACAATTTTGAAAGTTGGGATATGGTTTTGAATTTATTTACGTGTCTAATGGTTGAGTACATCAGTAAGGTTTCATGTGGACTAAACAGTACAGGAACACTGCGGTATGTGAAACCTTACAGGAAAGTTTATTTGTGTTACTTTGCTGTTTTGACTTCGGATCAGTTAAACCTTACCTTAAACATCAAACGAGCTCGTTTTTGTTTTCTAATTCGTGATGCTTTGACATACCAAGCTAGTTGTCTGCACTCGTTGCAAAAGGCACTGGATTTTGCTTGCTTCGCTCGCTCATTCAGTGCAAGTCCTTCTTTTGGAAGTTGTTTTCTTGTGGTTGTTGGATGGCAAGCCAAATGGGCAACGGACTCTTGAGCTTTAAATAGGGAGAATGACGTGAAAGCATAATATAAATGGCTTCGTAATAAAGATAATGCTTCCTCTTCATGCGCGGGCAAATTGTTGGCTCACCAGCATTGTTAGCATTTGCTTACGCTTTCCGTCTAGCGTTTGCTAATTGGCATTGTTGCATAAAAACAATGTTTAAAACAATGTATAACAATAAAACGGATCGTTCAGGGCCCTGTAGTGGCATGCAAGACAAGATGTAGCAAGGTGTTCACATGACAATTTAGTGTGTATGGTAGGTTAGTGTACGTTATTGTATGTTTGACTGTAATATTACTTTAGGGCGGGCGCATGGCTCCGGGCCAGGGCCCCAATAAAGCGTTATTAACTCCCCCTGTAACTCCGAAATGGGACGACCAATTGAAATTTCTATTTCTTTAAAGGGCACATCTCCGAAGTAGCTCTTTCAAATAAGGTAAGAACCAGCTTTCTAGGACAAATGGTTTAGTCTGTAGAGACCATTGTATAAACGTGTCCAACGAAAAAGAACAAGTCCAAGCCAAAAATGAAACTCACGATTCCAGCTCAAGTCCAGATCTCCGATGTGACAAATCGGAAATTAATAAAAGTTGGTACACGTGTTCGCCAAGTCCAACAAAGCTTATGTACTAAATTTGAATGAAAAAAGTAAAAAACGGCGGAGAAATTAAGCATCGTAATTTCGGCTTTAACATGGGAGACCGAGGTCATGGGTGTTATTAGCTAGTGTAAGTTAGGAGACCTGGTGAAGCTTCCTAGATTAGAGAATCAAGTAAGTTATCAAATTTATCAACAAAACAAACCTTATTTACATTATGCTAAAATTAAACTTTGTAGATATCCATTTTGAAATTCATTATTACACACAAATACGTACACAAGTTGTAACCAACGTCTTCATTATTCTCTATCTTATAATTCAGGTAAATCAAATCAAATCAAATCAAATCAAGTCAAATCTAATGCCTGTTGTACAATGTAGTTTTATGTACAATGGCATACAAACAAATATCAACTCGTTGTGTGGACCATGCCATTTCTCCGTAACCGATTTCTCCGGCACTTTAGTGACGTCGCCTGTTTTCGGACAATTTTCATCACACTCCCTTGCTTTGCGCCAGTGACGTCATCACCGAAAATTTTCAACAGAACGATCAACAATGCAAAAACCAAGAACTAGCGGCGAAGATATGTACAGTCGTTAGGCCTTTGTAAACTCAAACTCATTACCGAAAACCACAGGGACACATATCGTAGGACAATCCGGTTTTTTTTTTAATAATCACTATTATAATCACTGGAACTCGCGCTGTACGTCATTATAGTCAACTTGTCTCACGTTCTAAGTCATTATTTGTACCACTAGGTTATCCAGAGCGATCTGAAAAGCTTTTCAGTATTTGCTATCCCAGTGTGGCGATTATTGGTTCGTACGTCTGCTCCACAACATCATCGCCACAGCTAAGGGACAAGTAACCATGGGGTCAAGCAAGTGGTCGGGGTAAAATCAAATTAAAAACCTAGCTGATAGAATAGGGTAGGAATTCTGGGTTCAGTTTAAGTGGTGTTTCATTATTTTAGAGCGGTGTTCAGCTCTGGCTCGCCTGACTTGAGGGAGGGGACTCTAGCCTTGGCTTAGGGCGTTATTGGAATGCCACAAATGTTACGCTCGCAATTATGGTTATTGTTTGGTTGAAATAGTTATTGATTTTTCGGGGTAGCAGTGAAACATTGACTACAGGGTTGTACTGGGTTGAATTAAAGTTAGGGGAATTAGGACAAAAAAAAGGGAATATTTTTAATTAAAATTGCCGAAATTACCTTTGGATGTAGGACTTTGGAGGGTTCGTGGCGGAATGAATTCTAGGTTAATATCTCATTGTTGGGAGCAACAGGCAGAAGACCAAGCGAGGAATGGAATATGTTTATTGGGGCTGTGACCCAGAGTCATGCGCCCGCTCTAAACCTAGATACAAAACCTAAAACCCAAACAGAGAATAAGATATGCCAAAACTCACAACATATACAAGAGAGCGAAAACACTGTTTGTCAATATACCACTCTTCGCACTCTGTCATCGTGTATACTGAATTCTGCTAACGGCTTTACTATGTTGGGTAGTTCGTTGGACGTCACTGCAGACCAAACGAGTTCGAGCCATTACAATTGACGTTAAACATTAAGTACAGACAATTCATAGCTATAGATTGTTACTACGATTGATTAAATAGCATCATCTCAACTAACAATGAAGTGACATTGGGTCATTACAATTTGATGTCATGTGGATCTTGGGCTTGGCAGATTTCAGAAATGACGTCATCAGCGTAACCTTGCTGGGGTGGCATAATTTCAACGTTGAAATCCGGGATTAAACTCCCAACACCAGTTAACTTCCGGTAATGGCCGGGGCTTTTACCTCGATGCTAAAACACCTCTCAGGTCTCTCTGGACAACGCACGAGTACAAATAATGACTTCGAACGTGAGACAAGTTATCAACAAAGACATGCAGCGCGAGTTCCAGTGATGATAACAAGGCATAAGCGTAAAATTTAATAACATTCAATACAGGAATGGATTGTTCGACGATATTATTTCTGACTGGCTTCACCCCTTTCATTATGTATGTATAATACTCTGTCTGTATCCACGCGGCGTGCGAGCGACGACGAGTCCCTGTGTCGAAAACAATCGAAATACCACATCTCATGTTTACAATAGCATCTGTCCAACCATTGTATTTGCACGTGGGATTAGCTGACTTGAACCATCGATCGCCAGGTAAAATCATTCTCGTCCTGCCCCCTCAAACCCGCAGCATCTCCTCTCCTAATGAAGTTAATTTTCGGTCCCTTAATTAGAAATCTTAGCCTTTGCTTAACCCTAACTTCAACTCAGTCCGCCAGTTCCCATGACCGCAGGCGAGTATTTTAAAACAGCATCTAAAATAACGACCGACTTCGACAGTCTTTTAGCCTAATGATTCACATATTTAACAAGAAAACTCCCCCCCCCCCCAAGTTTCCCCCAATTATCACCGTTCTTCAGTGAGATGGCAGCGACCAAACCAGTTCGGTGGACCCAGGACGATTAACCATCACCAACCAAATCCTCCCCAGCGTCACTACAAAGTCACTGCAACTTTTGTAAGGGAAAGAGAAAAACAAGCCAAATACCGGAATACAGTAAGCCACATTAATACATTTTAGTCTCATCGGCGTCGCGTGACCCGGATCGAACTGGAAAATCAATCCTTATGCGGTTCACTGACATAAATTTTCATAAATTTTTCCTTTTCATAAATTTGTTGTGTATATATATATTTATCGATGCACTTTTTTAAAAATTTTATTTCGATGTTTTTATTTGTATTTTATTTTTGGCGCCTAACCTTTGATGCTGTGTGTAAAAGTGCTAGTTCAGATTGTTCTTCTTTGTCTGTTGCTCTCAAACCGCACGCGTGCATTAGCTCTTGTGGAATGAGTGTCTGATTTTGTGCTTAATTTTGAAATCTGTGTTAGATGAATAAACTTACTAACTTACTTACTTACTTACATAACGCGTTTATCGACATGCCCACTGCTCAACTGGCGACAAAACGTAAGTGCATAGAGATGGCTTCGTATTGCGTTATTTCTAGTGTGCGATTTTCGCTACTGGGCTTGTTTTCTTTTTTCCTTTATACAAGCTACACCGATTTGAGTATATTTATTTAATTCTTCATTGAACCTTTGTATTTTTGTTGGTATTCCTTCTACATTGCCTATGGCTGCAAGCTTTCTTGGTTGTTATGGTCACTGCAGTGACCTTCACAACGGGTTCAGTGAACGACCTTGATGCCAGTTGAGGGTTGGGCATATCGATAAAGGCGTCATGTCAGTAATCTGGAGACGGACTGGGTTGTCAGTTCGAATCTCGGTCATGCCACAGATGGCTTACTGTACTGCGTTATCCCTAGTGTAAGACTTTCGCTGTTTGATTTGTTGTCCTCTTTCCTTTATAGAGTGTACAGCGATTTGTGTACACATATTGATTTAAAGTATAAGGCTGACACTGAGTTTCCAAAGTAATCCCCAATGATGAACTTTTCATGTAGTGAGTGACTCGTTCCGACATCAGGGGGGTGAGCAAATGGTCTTCAAGTCTATAAATTGATTGTTAAATATTGTTGAAAGCGTTCGTTTTAACCGAGCAAAGCAAACACCCGTGCATCCATTGAGACAACATCAAAAGCGAACCTGGTGAATTTGGGCATCAACAAGCATTACGCGGTGTAAGAGTGGGTTGTACCTTGATCCTTACCTAGATGGGCAGAAATTTATCTCGTTGGGAAGTAAACCGCCTGAGCATTAGTTTTTATCTACATGATTAAAAACGTACGGCGTGTGTGCGTGTACTTCTACTCCTCTTGAAGTTAGGCAACTAAAAAGATGAGAGCAGCAGCAATTGAAAGAATTAAACTACTCTTCGGATAGGCGTATTTTGATTGCTGTAACTTGTTTTTTTTTTTTTTTACCATCAAATACACGAAAAACTGCACTGTGAACTATCAAAGTTCGATCAGGCGAACTAATCAGAAAGAAATCAACTGAACTATACGAAGCGTGGATCGATGCCAGTGGAGTGAGCGAAGCGAAAGCTATGGCTAGTGTAGTATTATTATGTTACAATTCACAATTTCAATTCGAAGTCACTTTAATTCCCGGAATCCTAAAAGATATACATTTTCGTTGTCTGTATTTATGTTGTCTTTGTCTGTAGTTTGTTTAGGTTAAGTGTTAGTTTTGGTATTAGTTTTTATTAGTACTAGGGCAGCCACGCTTCCCTCCTTTATATGGCCGATTTTATAGAGCATTGTTGCGATTTCCCGTTTGCATGAAAATACTATGACGTCACTATAGTTTGTTCCACATTATGTTTTCAGAAAACTGACTGGATGACGACTCGTTTCCTTGCACTAAGAGTGCAAAAACCATGTGGATATCACACTTGGAGACTCTACAAAGTTGCTGTTAGAGTTTACGAATGGGATGTTTACGGATTTTTTGCACTCGTAGTGGAAGAAAACGTGGCATCATACGGTCAGTTTTCTGAAAACATAATGTGGAACAAAGTATAGAACTGCCAATCATTGTTGGAGGCCCTTACAAATTAAGCACCATCGTTAGCAGTCGCCCAACGCCCAATCGTCCATGCTTCCGTGATTCCCACCACGGACATTAAAACAGTAAAGATTATCGAGATTTCCACTTTGGACTGTAATCGAGTAAAGA
>JAHWFP010191015.1:38714-59852 GCA_023313725.1 Lithobius niger
ATTTGGTTTTTAACTAAGAAATAAGGTGTACATTTGGTTTTTAACTACAAAGCATTATCCAAACCAAATGAATACTGGTTCGACTCCCACAACTGACAAATGGGACTTAAAAAAATTCACAGGATGTCATAGTGACCCTTAATGGGTTAATACCTGTTTTAACTCTGCAATGCTCCAACGTTCATTCATTTGACTTAGGCCTACAGGAATTCCATGTACACTGAATAAGTAGAAATACCAAACCATTGCAACACTCGTTAGACCATATTTTGTATTATAGATAGAAGGGTGGTGGAGCTTGCGCCATCTGTGGTGCATCGTGGCTGAGTGGTGAGAGAGCTCAGCCTGGTTGCTGGAGGTTTGCGGATCTGGTCGAACCCCTGGAAAGGGGATCTTGGCAAAGTCCCCGCCAGGACTGCCGGCAAGGGTAGCGTAAGAGGCTACCATGCTACTTTAGCGGCTATGGGGACTGTTCTAGCAAATTCTGGACAATCTTTCAGCCCCTACGATGATCGGAGGTTTTTCGGATCGAATCCTTGGGTTGACACCTCCCTTTACCAGACATTTCTTCTTCTCTAAAGTCTGGTATAATGTTCAAAATTTGAACCTGTTCTGCTGCTGCTGCTGCTGCTGTTGCGGTTCGGTTGCTTCTGCTGACTTAAAGCTCAAAAGAAATTAATAATAAAAAACAATCTTCTATAAATTATAAAAAGTACTTCAAACAACATTAGCAAGACAGCAGTACGTACGTCCACACGTTACGTCCAATGAATGTCATAAAATGGGAATTCATCTATTCTCATCACGAGGTAACTCTTTTCCATTAGAAACCGAAGAGTACGTTTGCTCTATATTTTAACACACGAACGGGCTTCAGATGTTACTAGCCATATTGTTCGCTTTGCTTACTTTATTGGCGTCGATTCATGCTTCCTGTTTCTAAGACCATCACAAAAGCATGCACTGATTATTTCGGCGCAAACTAATAGCAATTATTGCTTATAGTTCGTTCACCACATTCCTAAGAGTGCTTGCGTTTCATGACTACTCCTGACGTCATAGGCATTGAGTTCTTGAATTTGAAACTAATAGTCTATTCCGGGTACTTACATGATAAACTTAGCATGAACAAACTATGACGTCATGAACAAACAT
Source organism: Lithobius niger (assembly GCA_023313725.1). Classification (NCBI taxonomy): domain Eukaryota; kingdom Metazoa; phylum Arthropoda; class Chilopoda; order Lithobiomorpha; family Lithobiidae; genus Lithobius; species Lithobius niger. The sequence continues at coordinate 39,870 of JAHWFP010191015.1, forward strand.
AAGGGTAAAAAAAAAATGTTGACGTTATTTTTGTAGGTTTTTTCGCGTATTTGAGGGTCGTAATATCAAGTTACACCGATGAAAATCCTAACGGAAGCGCAATTCAATTTAATTATCTTTCATTTGGTCCTATCCCATCTTTGTAGGTGCCTTGTTTCAAGAGGAGTCGAGGTACAAACACGAACGCACGCACATTATACGTCTTTAATGACGTAAATAATGATGGTCAGGGCGGAGAGCCAAATCGACTCGGTAATTGATAAATAAATACAGATGCAAACCTATATACGCTGCCTTTTGGACTTACTGTCAGACTGCCTGAGGGGGGAATCGAACCCCCCCAACCTTTGAGACCAAAGATCGAAGTCATACCGCTAAGCCATGTGTCCTTATGGCTTAGCGGTAGGACGTCGGCCTTTGGTTTCAAAAGTCGAGGGTTCAATTCCCGTTCAGGCAGTCTGACATTTTAGTCCAAAACGGCAACGGAAATAAGTCTGCGTCTGAATAATACAATAATCGCCAATGCCGTCAGACCCATAGCGAGCCCAAACGTCCTAGGTACGTCTTAAAGACGTCAAGGTCAGGAAAACGAACAGTGAGAAAGTGGTAAACTTCACGCCATAGTTTTTAGCTCAGAAATCGTTGAGTGCTTGTTTGTTGCCGTTTTGTCCCATTTTTCACTTAGCTCGAATGGACTATAAGCCAAAACTAGAGAGGCAGCGTTGCCCATGGCAACCACAAAAGGTATGTAAGGCCAGCTGTGACAGCGTCGTGATAACATGAGTCGTACGACGTAAGATGGAAGAATACGTCGATTTTCGAAACGGTTTATGGGTTTGGCCACGTAGCTGCGCGACTAACAGCAGTAAAGCAGAACGAAAAAAAAACAAAGTAAGTCATTAAGACTGATAAAAAAAATAACTTTGACTTGTGATTGAAAACGGTGTTGTTAAACGTCGAATCGTTGCTTTTTAATGCCCTTTATTTCTGTATCACATCCTGGCTTTTCCATCAGTTTTAATATTACAAACAACAGTCTCAGAAAAAGACGGGGCAAAATGCCAAAGCTTCGAGTTAAAATAGATGCCTATTATTCGAATTGAAGCTATTCTGGTAACAGTAGAGTCAGTAGTGTTAATTGACTAGCCTATAATTTATTACAATTTCGCTACATTTTAATACGACGTAACTTAAAAAACATTTGATACTCAGATGCTTCTTCGTGACTGGCCGTGTTAAGTAGATCAACGGTCTAGAAGTTAGACGTCAAAAGCTCTTGAACGTCATCTGCCGTTTCTTCCGTCATCTTCGATTCTCTAGAACTTTAAAATGACTTCGCTTCTATCAAGAATTTATAAGGTTTGGGAAGAGAATTTGTAACTCTAAAAAGTCCCTATTGAAGCATGTTAGATTCGTATCTACTAGTTCAGTCCGAGTTTTCAGAGGGCGCTACGTGTTCCATCTGGTAATTTTTGCTCATTTTCAGCCCAAATCTAAAGTAGACTAAATTATAACTAAGTTAGGCAAAATAATATTTAAATACAAGCTAGTTTTGTTTAGTTTAGTTTAATTTTAGGCTAAAAACTAAGAAGAAATTCCCACATGAGACACATGGCGCCCTCTATAAACTAAGACTGAACTAATACGAATGTATCTAAGACGTTTCAGTATGGATCTCAGTCACAAATTCTCCTCCCCAACCCTATAAATTCTTGCTTCTATTAACCTTAACAACACCTAGGTTGGTGAGATGCCTATTACCATAACCTAATGCCATACAGTTCGCAGTAAGCGGATCATTGCTCTTAAAACAATAAGGTTATGTTTAAGAAGATTATTACTGTGTCGGCTACGACGCGAAGGTGTGTAATGCGATTAACAACAGTAATGCCCGATCTGTTTCTCTCTCTTTAGTCTTTAGTAGAAACGATCTTCTTGGCTAGTGGAGTCTCTGTTGACCTCTGAGTTCAAGTGTATCGTTATCGATTAATGTTAACGGGTGGAAACGAATCAAAGGTCTAACCTCAAGGGTGCTGTTGTTTTATTAGGTGATCCAAAGGAAACTAAAGTAAGGGTCAGAAGAAATGCCATCCTGGCGGATGTTGAAATGGTATGCCATGGCCGTTTGTAGTTTAAAGGGGGTATCTATTTTTTGTAGGGGAGGGGTGTATTACACAGGGGTTCCTACTTGTTGTATACAGTCCTCGAAGTGGGAATTAAATTGTTAAGTGCCGTTACGGCAAACAAGCCCGAAGCCAGCTCTTTACGACTTACTACAGCTTTACTGAGCTAACTACTGGGAGAAAGAGGGAACCCCTCCGCGGATATTAAAAAGTTAGACCCTTAAAAAAAGCGAAAAAATTATACAAAACTAAAAAAAAACGTAACTCATGTTGGTCCAAATAAATAGTACCATTCAAGGGATGTGCGTGCAGGGAAGGGGGTGCGCGAGCCTCTGCCCTCATGGCAAAGTGCCGATACTGTAAAAAAAAAATGGCCGATGTTTGCTGGAGCGACGGTGTAAAAGGGCCAAAAAAGCAAATTAAGGGGCAAAAACAGTTAGTGGTCCAAATAGGGCGCAAAAAAGGGTGAAAAAGCCCCCCCCCCCCCCAAAAAAAAAGTTCCCCAGAAAAAAGTAAGTCGCCCCTGCCCTCCCGGAGGCTAGTCGCGTCCCTGTACCATTCTGTAAGAAACATATATTTTTCGCTTGTAGGTGCACACAAAGTTGAGTTTCTATTGGTGGTAAATATGCAATATTTAAAGTTTTCCACAATGCAAAATATCTGCAGAAACAATGATGTGAACTTTATATTTCAAATAATTATATTGGCGTTTTGATTGAATCATAATTTAGTAAATCACTCTTCGTTTTTATTTTCAACCAATAAGATTATTGAAACATCGCACAGAAACTTAATGGCGTTATGATCGCCGACACCACGTTGTGTCAAAATCAAAATTTGAAGCAAGCTAGTAAATAAGTGAAACAGCGCTGCGCGTAAGCCATCGGCCGGGTATTACTTGAACACAAAAAAAAAATAAAAACAAAAAAAAATCGCCAAAAATCAAGAACTGACGCGATTAAATGAGCAGTAAACACGGCATTAAAATATCAGCAAACAAATAAATCAACTTTGTTCGAACTTCCACAGACGATGTGCCATTCCCTACGGTAAAATGATTAGCTGTGGGGAGTCACAACGATTTCGTGTAGAGGCCCTACTCCCGCACACCTCTCCGATTGGAGCACTGCTTATTACAACATAAACACTTTTTAAACACACTTAAATATAAAATCCATAACTGAAAACCAGTGCTTAAAACATTTCAGTAGACGTACACAAATGACGTCACGCCATAGAGGAAGGGAGGGCTATGTGGAGTGTGACAGTTTCGGACAATAAGGGGTGGGGGGAAGGGGAGGAGGGAAAGGGTCGCACAGTTTGCGATGTCACATAACATTTCACCGAGCTCTATTTTTACGGTACGTTTATATATTTTTTTATAGTAGTGTAACACTTATGTAAAATATTATACCCTCCTCCAAAACATAAATCGCAATAGACTAACTCGTTTAATTTTTTTAGCCCTCCTGAAAAAAGGGTCTAAAACGTCTACTAAATTAGCAGTTTTCCCTAATGATCGACTTTTTCATCAGTAACGAAGAGGGAGGGGGGGGGGGGAGGAAACGACGTTTGTGACATCATTTTCTGGGTGTTATTTTTTGGGGGAAAAGGGAGAGGAGTTACAAAAGTAGTGGTAAAGTATTGTCCGCCAGTATGGGGTTTGAAAATTTAGAAACGTATGTACGAATGTCAGAAGGTTTTGAGCAGGTTTACTAAGAGAGTTTGGAATTAAAAAAAAATGCGTACATAAAAGTGCTTGGGAGAAAATTAGCATTAATGATTACTTCGTTGTGGGGAAAAGCGAATTAGCATTTTGGTCGAGTTTGTATTTTCTTCCTTAGCAAGGTTTGCTATTCACTAACCAATCCTTCTCAAAGACTGCTTAGCAAACAATCGTAAAAAATAAAATAAATCATGAATAAGCAAATAAATAAATAATTTTAATACATAAATAAATAAACAAGCAGACAAACAAATAACTCGTAATACACTTAATCGCGTTCGAAAATATCGTTTGCAACAAACAGCAGGGCCACCAGAAAGTTTTAATATTAATAAACACGTTTATAACCAATGGACGGAAGGGTACCGGAAGGGCTGTCAGCCACTGACACCGGGGCCCAAAATTAAAACGCACAAAGGCCCACCAAATGTGGATTTAAGGCCGCTTTAAAAAGCCAGAAAATGGCTGGATCGTAAGTATTTTATAGAAACCAGACATCGTGCTCATGTTAACCAACCGAGTCGGCACTTAGCGAGTTCCAGGCCGGGACAATCCGAGCAGCAAAGATGTTTTTACGACAGTCGAGGCATGATCCCTGAACAGTTAACTTCAGGGATCACGATAATGGAAGGATTCTAAAATCTCAACCACTTAGGCCGTTCTGGTCACTTCCACAATTTACTGAAGCTGGGCTTTTTAGCTATATTACGTTGTAAACAACGGAGCTAAAAATCAACACTTCGCAAAGGTGTCACTCCTCCTGTATTTGGTGGGAAGTGACTGACTGAGACGCACAAGTTGAGCAAATTTTGGAAATGCTCTCACACTTGTTGCTGGAACGTTCCACACTGACTGTGGGAAACATTTTTTTTTTTTTTTGCTAACAGGGTTGTCAAGGTGTGGAATGATCTACCTGGCGAGTTGGTGACAGCAGCCTCGTTACATTCTTTTAAAACGAAATTGCGGACTGTAGATTGTCTAAGTACCTTTCTGATTTTATGCAGTTTATGTCGGTGTTTTAAAGGGCAATTACATCCATTTTGACATGCATGTTTGACTTTTGGATCACTTACACAATAACTAAACACAAGAATTGCGGTAAGAATACGTTACGTACGTCCGATATAACAATTTAATTACTGCATCACCAAAACACAACACGGAGATCGCCATTGTTTTGCTGGAACGCTCAGAAATTAATGCCGACAGATGTCACTTTGATTTCGACTCGCAGCTGATTGAGATAACTGTATTGACTGTGAGGAGCTCAAGCGTATGACGGCCTTAGCTGGCCGGCAGTGTAGTGGCCAACTAAGGCCGTCAGATACTTGAGCTCTTCACAGTAAATACAGCTATCTCAATCGGCTGCGAGTCGAAATCGAAGAGATCCGTCTGACGGCATTAATTTCTACGTGTTCCAGCAAAACAATGGCGACCTCCGTGTTGTGTTTTGGTGATGCAGTAATTAAATTGTTATATCGGACGTACGTAACGTATTCTTACCGCAATTCTTGCGTTTAGTTATTGTGTAAGTGATCCAAAAGTCAACACGCATGTCAAAATGGATGTAATTGCCCTTTAACTTTTGTTAGTGTCGTACTGCTCGTTTTACTGATATTGTTTCCACATTTTATTTATTTTATCTTTTTTTAACTTGACCCAAACCAGCTGCCAACGTTTAACACTTCTTCGTGTGTTTTTTTTTTTCCCTTATGGGGGTCAACGATTTGTTCTTTTAGGAAGGAAGGGTAAAGCCTCGCACAGAAATAAAATGGCTGGCCGTTGGTATATAATTTTAGACGATAATGGTCCCTACTAAAGAAAGTTTAACTACTAATGAATGTTAAACTAAGAAACAAGTGGCTGCAGCGACTACCTAGTCGCAACCATTCTTCTGTATACATGCCGCCACTTTCGAAAATGTTGAGGCGCACACCTCTATCACGCACTGCAACAACTCTCGCTATTATATAATCCAAAATTAGTAACTGTCACAATTGCCGGTTAAAATATGTTAGCTTTTAGGCCTAGTTTTAGATATTATGAGTAATTGTTAGCTTTTAGGCCTAATTTTTACCTAATGTTTTAATTTCGTAAGTAGCAGCTAACGGTGCATTGGATTCGACTTATTCATTTATGCAACACAGTGCAGAGACTTGAAGTTGCCGTGATAACGTGCTTTAAGGCCTAATTTCAGCTTTTATACCTAATTTGTTTTACCTGCCGCTTTAATTTTGTAAGTATAAGCTAACGGAAATTTAGTTCGAGAGAAGGCCTATTCATCCATGCTACACCATGTTCTTTTTACGGTTGCGTGTCTTCTTGTAATGTGTAAATGCGATGATCAAATATTATTACTTCGTTGAGTTACGTCGAGAAATTCTGTTACGGTAGCTATATGTATAAGGAAGCAACCATGTTTTAAATTGACGTGTTTTAAAACTAATTTTTGGTTGGTGACTGTAGGCCTAATGGTGAAAACCGTGTGTCTCAAGCTGGAACCGTTCTGAAATTAAAAAAGGCCACCGACAGACGGACAAAGCTGATGCAGTAGTCTTCTCAGCCGATTTGGTTGTCCAGAAGACTTCAAATGGAGCTTTCACGCATCTTTACTGAATTGCGTTAAACGCCTATACAAATTGGCTTCATAACCACATTAATTCGACGTGTGACACGTCGAATTAATGTAGTTATGCCAAAAAAGAGGCCAGTGGCGGTGACTGTCAGCCACATCTCTTCAAAAAAAACCATACACATTTGTTAAATTATGATCCGAGGAAATTTTAAGTCGAGGTGTGGGTGATTTGCACTGTAGAAGGACAAAAGGCTATTTGCTAATCAGAATAAGATATCGTGAATTAACCTCTAAATGGTTCTTTCAATGCAAAACCGTTGTCCATAGTATACAGAGTATTGTGACGTCAGCGTTACAGGCATGCACTTCGTAAATTTTAGCAAAAATGATTGTGGCGATGTTTTTTCAACTTGTGGAAATGTGGGTCGAGGGTTGGTTAGAGGCTACTCAGAAAACACTCGGTAAACGTCGGGATCGTTCGGTTTTGTGACGTCATCACTCAGACTATTTATATGAATTAAAACGAAATTTTATCACATTATTAATTTGAATTACACAAAAATCTACAGCGTCATTTTAAGAAATTTCGTTTTCGACGATGATGAGCGATGGGGGTGTTGGAAGCGAAACTACGTTGCGTTGTACGTATGGTAGGCGGGAGCGAGGGGAATAATCAGCGCCAACTGTTGTAAACTATAGCGGAACTACAGCGGAATAATCTGCATAAGCTTCGTTTTGTGAAAGGCTACCTGGATGTAAAGGCTTAACGTTAGAAATTCGACACGTCGTCCAGTTAGCCGGCGATTCTTACACCCCAAAAAATGAACTGCTTTAGCATGCGGACTGAACTGTGAAAGGTACGTATGACACGCGATAGGCGGATTTTAAACTTAATACACTGCATTGACACCAAATTATTAAAATTTAACAACAATGGCTTCATGCTACGTACCTCTTTTTTCACTCGACGACAAAACAAAGCCTCCGGAGGTTTAATTTCATGAATTTCAAGCAAAAGAGCAACCAAGGTACGTGTGTATTGTACTGTATGATACGCTACGGCGTTTTCAATTCTCATTAAAAATGTGTTAAACGATCCTTTGACGTAGCAGTAAATCGTCCGAAGGCTTCAAGAATAGTCACCATTACCGTAAAATAATGTTCGTTTAGAGCTGCAACACCGGTAAATCTAATAATGAGAAGATATCACGTTTTTGTGCATCTCGCATACACTAATCAATGCTACGATTGGGGGTTTTCGTTCTTCGTGCTTTCAGTTCAGCGCAACGCTTGGACGACGCGTCTAGCATGCTACGTGAAACCGAGCGTTAAGCCTTTTAAATATAGGTAGTCTTGTTTTGTGGCAGTTGAGGTAGTGGATTGAAGGATGGTAGAAGTACATCTAGCAAAGGTATGTCGCATGGATGAAAAATTGTTGGTGTAAAAAAAAACTCGATTTGAAAAGCGCAACTCTAGAATGAATAAGTCGGTGCTCAGTAATAGTGACAGCCGATGAGAATTTATCGCATTTCGTTTATCTATAACATTAAAACGTACGACGTGTTAATTCATTTACATATCAGCACACCCTTTCTGTATATACCTTCATCTGGTAGAAATTTGAGAAAGTTGTTAGAAGGTCGTAAATTTCGACTTCATGTTAGGCCTATTTTCGTCGGTCGAGGTTCAGTTTATGATCATGAAAAAAACATTTGGACGGCAGGGCGGGAAACTGGGAATTACGTCAGCGTTTCTTTAGCTTTATAACTATCGCTGAATTGCTAAGACTGGCGTGCGTGGAGAGGGACATTTTTCTGTCTTTCTTTTTTAATCTTGATTGTTCTAAGAAAAACTGTATTGGCACTAAGTCCAGCATATAACAAAAATTAAGCACCAAAGCTTAAAGAAAAGCTAGCTAAATGAAATTGTCGTGTGACATTTTCGTGTGTTATTTTATCGTCGGTTAATACACACAAAAAAAAAAGTAAATAAATTTAAAGTAATCAACCTTACGTACCTTCAGTGAAGTACGACCCCCCCCACCCCCAATTTAATGTTGGATTTACTGCAAAGTAAGGTGTTCGTCGATTTAAAAAGTTTAAAAGCCTAATGAAAAAGTTTAAAAGTCTAATGAAAAAGGACGAAGAGGACGGGAAGCTGTAAAGTAACGAAACTTTCAGGGTTATTTTTTTTGTAACAAAAATGACAGCGTCAGATGAGAACTCCTTATCTGGTTACATGATCGCTCATTTGCTGTATTGTGATAGCATAAGCTAGGAGACGGTTTTTTTTATTTTTTATAACGTGTAATGTGCAATATGTTACTTTTCAGTGCACCACGCATTCAGAATGTATAGAGCAGTGACACGACGTAGTATTATTTATAACTCTATGCTGGAGCCTTAATGGGTTAGCTGCAAGGAGCACTGCAGAGAGAAACAGAAATCCGTCATACTGAAGCCGATGCTGTGAAGCGTAATTTCTTAGACCTAAAACGCGCGATTTTTGTTGTTGGAGAAAACAACGTTATTTTAAGCCTAAGAATTCCGCTCTTCCGTTGTTTTTCCCTCCATTTTTATGTAGTGCACCTTGTAGTTATGCCCTCCAAAACCCATACTGGTGCCAATCTGGTGCCAATATGGCGGCAAATGTCACTGCTCTTTAGTAGTGTCCTGTTTGTATGCTGCATACGTCAATCGCACATTAATTTTCTGTCCTCCTCCAGTACTTTCTGTACCAAACAAGACGTCGAATTACTGATGCAGTGTTAGTGCGTCCTTGTTTGTTTTATGATTCCACCTGCACAAAAGAGGCACTAATCGAATTTAGCTAGTTTGCAGGTTCGTATTTTCGCTTTAATTCCCCTCGTTTTCGTTCGGCAACGTTGACAGTAATTTGAACGTATAAATTAACGGTTGCAATCGCGAGGATAATGGCAGTGAGTTTTTGGCGATATTTCGTCGAGACCTTTCGTTGTCAGAGCTCTCATTATTGCTGTTACCATTCACAAACTGGGAAATCATTGATTGTGCAAAGCTAATGATAGCCGAACGAGTGAGAAATTTATCATCAACATATTTAACTTTGAAGAGGCTAGCAGTCGATAGGTGTGAAGCTACGCATGGAAGGAAGTGAACGATTTATGCTCACTGTAATAAGAGTTACAAACCGAATGGAAACACAGCTACCACCCAAATATGGTGGTTAACCCTTTCAATACTGAATACTGCAGAAAATGTTCCTGGTCACATTGAAAATACCACAAGTTCACACGAAAGTACACTTTAATATAATCTTCGGCAGTTCGTTTGCTGTCTTGATCACCTAAAACAATACACAAAATTACAAACACAATAAATGCAGCAAAGCAGCAGATCAAGACAGCAAACGAACTGCCGGAAATTATATTAAAGTGTACTTTGGTATGAACTTGTGGTATTTTCAATGTGACCAGGAACATTTTCTGTAGTATTTACGTCCACACAACCACAAAATAAGGTGTTTGATTTCTTTCAATACTGAATTATTGCTGGTGATTTTTTCTTAAGTCCCATATACGATAGTTAGGTCGGTCGTGGGATTCAACTGGCATTCTCTTGGTTTGGAGGCGAGGCCGCTGGTTACTGAGCTGTTGCAGCTCGCTTTGCTCGGGGTCTGTTGGGCCCCCTCACAAAGCTTGTGGCGTGCGTTGGGACTTAGTTTTTGGCCTGAATGCTTTATGTTCCTGTTCGAGGACACCAGCACCGAGGGGGTTAAACCTCCAATGTAAATTAAAAAAAAAAAGTGTAGGAATACTTCATACCCAAAATGGAAGGCAACATAGCTACCACCTATAAAACGGTGCAAAACCGACGGCAAAACTCAATGTAAATAAATGTGGACAAACTTCGCACCCAAAATTGGATGGCGGCTCAGCAGCCACTCAAAAGGTGTAAAGAAGCTCCAATGAAAATAAAAAACAAAAAAAAACCTAGGCTAACTTCGCATCCAAAACTGGATGGAACACAGCTGCCACTCGAAAATTGTGTAAACGGAAAAGTGCAGGCAAACTTCACACCCACAATTGGATGGCGACACAGCTACCACCTAAAAATGATACAAAACTCAATGTAAATAAATGTGAGCAAACGTCACACCCAAAATTGAATGGAAATTCAGCTAACACTCAAAAAAGGTGTAAAGCTCCAACATAAATAAAAACAAAATGTAGGCTAACTTTACAGCTACCACATAAAAATGGTGTAAAGCTATGTAAACAAAAAAGTGTAGGCAAACTTCATACCGAAGATTACCTGCAAACTACCCACAACTACCTGCCAAATCTGGGGTAAATAAATGTGGACAAGTTTCACACCTAATGTTGGATGGCGACGCAGCTGCCACTAAAAAAAAATATCACGCTTCAATGTAAATTTTTAACAATTGTAGGCTAACTTCACACCAAAAACTGGCTGAAACACAGCTACCACTTAAAAATGGTATAAAGGTCCAATGTAAATAAAAAAAAAAGTGTGAGTAAACTTCACACCCAAATTGGATGCCGACGCAGCTGCCACTAAAAAAAAGTGTAAAGCTTCAATGTACAAAAAAAAAAAATTATGTGGACTAATTTCACACCAAAAATTGGATGGAACACAGCTACCACTTAAAAATGGGTAACAAAGTGGTGTGTGCAGTACTGAGAACTGGGATAAAAACACTGTAGCCAGCAGCACAAGCGAGAAAAAACAAAAACCTTATATTTCGGTATCAATGTGGCAAGCACGCGATACCTTCATCAGAGTACACACCCACACTCCCACACACTCCCACAAAGCGCCAATGTAAATAAAAAAAAAGTGTGGACACACTTCACACCCAAAATTGGCTGGCAACACAGCTACTATGCCAAAACGGTGTAAAAGTAAAGTAAAAATGACGTTACCGAGCCAAAGGCTAACTCGAAGGTGCGCCGACCCCCCCCCCCCCCCCCCCGAAGTAAAAAAAAAGGCGACTACAAGAAAATATCTACGCGTGCCTTGAAAGAGTTCAGAGTGGCAGCAATAGTGATATGTTCAGGAAGGAAGTTCCAAAGAGGGGCGATAAAAAAAGAGGTATCTGATGCTAAGGTGGGAGCGTGGCAGAAGCTCATAACCACGACCTCGTGTGTTTGTGAAAATGTAACAGAAGTGGTCTGAAGGCTTATTGTCACAGAGTTGAATGAGTGTTTGAAAAGTCAAGATGAGATATATGCGTTTGAGATAAGACTATTCTCATCAGTAGAGAGATTCAGCGCTGTAACTGGTAAGGAAGATGCCTAATGGAACGTCACCATTTAGTCAAATGGCGTCGACACTTTTCCAAATGGGAAAGAAACGTCGGGTAACAAGTCCTTCGACTTGCGTACAATATTCGAGTATTGGTCGCAGGAAGCCTTTGTAAAGGATTGAGAATAAATATGGAGTATGAAGTGAGAAAGATTTCAGAATTAAATTTGTGAATGAGCGTTGATTGTAAAGCTCCAATGCAAAAAAAAAAAAGATTTAGACGTTGTAAACGATTCAGAATAAATATGGAGTAAGATGCAAGAACGATTTGCGAATGAAATTTGCACAAGAATGAGCTCTGAGTGTAAAAGTCCAATGTAAATAAAGAAAATGTAAGATTAAAAGGACATACCTTCTCACTACTTCGAGCATCGTGCGGAGAAACGGCTTTTGAAACATTTACATAGGTTATAGTGAATGCAGCAAAATCGTTTCTCACGAGGTAAAAAATAATAGGAAAATGAATGCCTTTGCAACATTTACACGCGTCTGAAGTAATGTTGCAAACTCAGCCCTACAGGAAAGCCAACCGGGAAGAATGTACCTTTAAAGTTACATCCAAAATCGGACAGCAACACAGCTACCATCCAGAAATGGTGTAAAGCTCAAATGTAAATTAAAAAAAAAACCTATAGGCGAGCTTCGCACCCAAATCCCGAACACGCCTCATACAAATAAAAAAAAAAGTATGGGCTAGTTTACGTCTAAAATTTGATGGTGCCACAGCTAACACCCAAAAATGGCGTAAAGCCTCAATGTAACCAAAAGTAAAATTATTTTGTGGTTACGGAGAGGATATAAAATATTGTTGCCTCCTGGTAGGCATTTAACCACAAGGCATGTACATAGAATCAATTTAATTTTCGGAAAAACACTTCACATATTTTCCTTGGTCACAACAATTTAAAAACCATTAAAAATGACAATGAATGGCTGACAGCAGCCTGGCATTCACACACACGCCATATTACAGGAGGCAACAGTATTCTATATCCTCAATGTAAATAAAAATGATTGAAGGCTAATTTCAACCCAGAGTTGGATGGTGACACAGCTACCACCTAAGAAAGGTGTAAAGCTCCATATAAAAAAGTGTAAGTTTACGCCCTAAAGTTTGTAGTAAACTTTCTGCCTAAAGTATATGCACAATATCTGATTTATGATTTTTTTTATTTCGGGAATAGTTTTCGAACATCAAAAATGGCCACATAAATGGCCACAGCTGGAGCTCCAGATACAGACAGACAAAGAGGCAAGTAGTAAGAGAGAGTGACGAGCTAAAAAAAAAAGGTCCCCAAGAAAAAACAACCTCAGCATGCTTTTTTTACTAAAAGTTGTCCCTGCCCTTTCGGAGGTCTGTGCACGCTAACTGAGTATTCGGTACTCCCTGAGTTTGCTTTCGGCCCACGACGTGTGCCTTATGCGCTGCAATGCAAAGCAATTTTTTGTTTTGTTTTGTTTCACTTTTACAACGAAAGCTTGCTCCCGCGTTTTCCTTGACAGTAAAATTCAACAACAGTTGTTTAAAACGTTCATCGCAGTCATAAAACAAAGTGCTTTTGTATCTTTTAGTACTGCAATTCACACAATCTGAGTACAATCTCTGTTAAAATTGATAACACTATGACTGGTGTAACGGTTTCTTCCAGTTAAGATGACTGAATGAAGAAAATGCATCACGTCGTAGTCTCTCCCCCTTCCCCCCCCTCACCTAATTTACCTCCGCACTACTGCCGTATAGTTTTTTGTGTTAATCGCCGTTTTGAAAACTCCTCCCTGTGAATATTTTTATTCCACTGGTATGTAAATAATAATAAACTTGATTGCTAATGCAATGGACAGAAGAAGGATCAGAGTAGATCGCTAACACCTCGCCTGTGTTTAAAACATTTAAAACAATTAAAATACAGAACAAAAATTACAATTTTGTGAATAGGCCTACAATAGTCAGATGTTCGCATTTTACGCATGGACAAACTTCGAGAGGACAACTTGGTTTAATAACTTTTTAAAAATGTTTGCGGGTGGTGCCAAGACGACATCGGACGCCAAATAGTTCTGCACATTTACAATTCTGTTGCAAAAGAAATACTTGAGGCAGTCAGTCTTAGTTAAACTGTAAGCTATACTGCACGCCTTAGGGCCAAATCCATAATGACGGCTCAACTCAAAGTCTGAGCTGGTACTTTGCTAAGTCAGGGTGAAGCCTGAGCCTAGCGCAGACTCACTTTGGTATACATAATGAAATCCAGGCTATAGACTTAGCAAAGTAAAGCTTTGGCGTGAGTTTGAGCCTAGCTCACACTTAGCAAAGCACATAGCTTTGAGGACTGCACGGAAACACAAACAGGATTTCTTGAGTCGACTCACGTTTTGAGCATGAGCCACGACTTGGCTTTGTCATTATGTATACAAAGTGAGCGAGGCTTAAATTTTGCAAAGTCGGCCTCACAGTGAAGCCTGAGTCCCTGCTCAGCTCATGCTATGGTGTCATTGTGAATACCAAATTGCTAAGCTGAGCTCGAGATCATGCTTAGCTCACGCTGAGCCGTCATTATGAATTTGGGCCTTAGTGATCACCTCTAGTGCTTTCACACCCCGGAATGCAAAAGTATTCGCAACTGTATGTGTCGTACAAATCATGTAAAATAGCGTATGTAAGGACCAAGGCAGTGACTGGGCGACGTATTTCAAGTGTAGGTAGATTTAGAACTGGCCAGGTTCCTGATAAGACTTATACTGGCCTGGAAAAAGGGTCGTAAAGCGTTACTGCACGGACTCTATCAGCTCAATGTCTCTTAGTATATAGAGCGACCAGAATGGTGAGGCATATTCTAAAATGGATCGAACATAGACCTTAAAGATTCTAATGAGTATTATGTACGTTCGGTGACCGAAAAAAATCCCGCACCCAGTCTTTACACAGTATAAATTTATTTCATAATGCTTTATAAAACCAAGCTGCCTCATTCTAAACACAAACAAAATACCGACGAAACAAAACACAATACTTCATAACTCTTGGGATCAACAGTTACTTAGTCTTGTGGTTTGTTTTCGTGGTATTTTAGGTATTTTGAAAATGACAGCTTGGCTGTTGGAAGCTTCAAGGAACAAGTTCTACTACGAAAAGGCTGGGTGTCGGATGTATCTTATGGGTTCGCAGTGAGTTTTTTGATTTACTGGAGTACGTAAATACCATTACAGCCAACCTATGAAAAATAATGAACGATCTGAGTGCATTAGAAAATAATAAATCAAATACTAGAATCAGGGTCGTACTGGCCATACTGGAAAACGGGAGCCTAATGCCGTGCGGCCTAATGAAATTTTTTCATGATTACTGATTTCTACGCAATGCTACCAGCGATTGGGCCTACGTAACCATTTTCCGGTCTACATGGCCCTGCCAATACGCCCCTGCTTATTATAGAAGGTTAAATCGGCAGGAACAGTCCGCTTTATTAACGACTTAGTGAATCAAAAGTCTAGTTATGGACATCTACGGTTCAAGGCGTCTAAGTTGTCATCTGGTTCGAGTCCCTCTCATATCTCAATGAAATATAAGTCAATAAATAATAAAGGTTTATGTCATCTCAGCTGTATATGATTTTTGCTGTTCTTTTGTGGTTCATTTATTCCAAGATTTTAACTCTGTAAGAGACTGCGAAAATCGGTAAAGTTAAAACCAAACTGATGCAGACACAAACCCATTTAAAATGAAAGTTAATAGATAGCAATTTGGAAAATATACGTTTTTAGAATGGTGGCCACCTTGCGCCCACCCCCCTCACCCCTCTCCTCCCAACTGGCCAGATTCATATTAAGTAATCAATAAAAAAAAATGTACGCTGGCCACCCCTTGAATTGATATCAGAACTAATCAGACATCTATCAAATTCTGGAGAGGCAGAAGACTGGACCTTCCTAGACAACATACTGTGGACGGGGCTCCCAGACTATGCCAGTGATACGGAAAAGGTACGGGGAGAAACTGACCACCGCATTGCAGTAACTCTGCCCCCTTCCACTCTCATCGAAAGGGAACGAATCTCAGCAACGAGCAATTCAGTGTAGCACATTCAAGGAATGTGACACTTTACATCCTGTACACAACTAAATGTGACAACCAATCCAAACGCATTACATTAATACGCGCATGGTGATTCTTTTCACGGCAACAGTGAAAAAGGGATAGCGCGTTCATTTTCAGTAGTGCTAATGCTCACGCCACTCCTCGTTTCCATTGAAGAATGTGAGAGTCATAATCCACCAAAGCCAAAACTTAGATATACAAAGATAATTATCAGTATAACTTAATGGAAGTATAAATAGTACAACAAATTAGAAATATAACAAAAATGACAAATAAAGTGGTAAATTTGAAAAATCGCCAAGTAAAAAGTAGAGGCTCAGAGATAATAAAATCAGATGAGCAAAACAGTAACAAAACCTTAGGCGTACACTGGAAAAACATGTGTTTTAAAATAAACACATTTTGCACACACTAAAATAAATTCATTGTAGACACACCTAAAATAAATACATTTTAGACACACCTAAAATACATTTTAGACAAACGTAAAAATAAACTCACTTTCGACACATCCAAAATAAAGTCATTTTAGACACGCCTAAAATAAACACATTTTAGACACACTAAAATAAATTCATTTTAGACACACCTAAAATAAATACATTTTAGACACACCTAAAATACATTGTAGACACAACCAAAATAAAGTCATTTTAGACACGCCTAAAATAAACACACTTTAGACACACTAAAATAAATTCATTTTAGACACACCTAAAATAAATACATTTCAGACACACCTAAAATACATTGTAGACACATCCAAAATAAAGTCATGTTAGACACGCCTAAAATAAACACATTTTAGATACACCTAAAATACATTGTAGACTCATCCAAAATAAAGTCATTTTAGACACGCCTAAAATAAACACATTTTAGACACACCTAAAATACATTGTAGACACAACCAAAATAAAGTCATTTTAGACACGCCTAAAATAAACACACTTTAGACACACTAAAATAAATTCATTTTAGACACACCTAAAACAAATACATTTTAGACACACCTAAAATACATTGTAGACACATCCAAAATAAAGTCATTTTAGACACGCCTAAAATAAACACATTTTAGACACACCTAAAATACATTGTAGACACAATCAAAATAAACACATTTTAGACACACTAAAATAAATTTATTTTAGACACACCTAAAATACATTGTAGACACATCCAAAAATAAACACATTTTAGACAAACGTAAAATACATTTTAGACAAACGTAAAAATAAACTCACTTTAGACACATCCAAAATAAAATCATTTTAGACACGCCTAAAATAAACACATTTTAGACAAACCTAAAATACATGGTAGACACATCCAAAAATAAACACATTTTAGACAAACCTAGAAAATATTTAGGCTTTTATGTAGTGTTGCAGACGTGAAATGTGTTTAAAATAAAGCACTATATGCGTTCAGTTGTCAACCTTTTATGCATGCATGTTTAAAACACTTCTATACACAAAAGAAACACGTGTTTATAACTTGTATCAAAATAAAACGTAGCATTTTTATTACAATGTATGTTTCTGAAAATTGTGTTTAACGGCTAAACGCTTATGTTTATCATATGCTGTAACATGAAGACTGCAAATTTAAGGTAATTACGCTACAGTTTAATGTTGAACACTTCCGTCGATACATGCGGTTTATTACCAAGTGTTTCAAATTGAGCGCTAGTATTTTATTTTGAAACGTTGATGTTTTGAAAGCTTTCTTTTCAGCACATGTTATTTGTGAAACGTTTTTATATGTTTAGTTTACTTAATTCTTACATATTTAGTTTAGGCCTAAGCCCACGAAAAAAAAATAATATTTGTTTCTCATCATCGCCCGCGTCAATAATGTACGGGCCGCGTCACTCCTTTTTATTGTAAAATAATAAATAAAAAATTCCGCACGCGTCAAATCTCGAAAAGTTCTCTTTTTAAATTACTTAACTTTGGATATTAAACGTGTCGGTATGTAGCTAAAGACAGCCTGTTGTCCAGAATTATGCTGGCTTTAGACAAAAGAAATGCTTATATTCTGAATGTAGAATGTAGTCATACCTACATTTGTTAACTTGGCTAACACTGCGAAAAACACTAAGTGTTATCATTCTTTATTTCCATTGCACATTTAAATACAAGAATCAACTGATATTGTGACTGAATCTTTTTTCTTCTTTTTTTAAGTATCATTTTATTCTTTTGTTTGAGCGTACACTATTTTGTTTGGTGTTGGATCCACAGTTCACAGACTAAAACCTTGGAAATTTGGTCATGTTCCATTTTTCGTTATATTTTCCTTAAAACGTCATGTTTCATACCTTTGAAAACCAGGTTTCAAAATATGCGTCTTTCACATTAGTTTGTAGCATTTTCAGGGAAGCTCCACAATAGAAAAAAAGATTTCCTTCCCCCATAAAAAAAACATTGCCACACCTCATCACATTTTGAGAGGTTAAATAAAAAAAAATAAAAAAAAACGCTATCCGCCCTCATTCGGTCATGTTTCATTTTTTATTATCTTTTCCTTAAAACGTCACGTTTCATGCCTGCAAAAACCAGGTTTCAAACTATGCGTTTTTCACATTTTTCTGTAGCATTTTTAGAGAAGCTCCACAATAGAAAAAAATTCTATTCCCCCATAAAAAAAATATTGCCGCACCACATCTGACCCTTGAAAGGTTAAAAAAAAAAGCCTCCTGCCCGCATCGACTTTTGGTTTGCTCACTTATGAGAACCAAGGAATTTATTTTTATCGGCGAAATTTACATGTTGCCACACTTGCAACTTGGCTTCCCAAGGAGCGCGTCGGGCTGATTTTTCCGCCATTCTTTCTGCCTCTTTTGAGAGGGGAAGTTATGATTCCGTTAACCAAGTTAACTCGAGCCAAACACAAGCAAAGGTTTAAGTATTAGAGTCCAAACTGTGCGCGAGATGGGCAACAATCGAGATATGACAACAATACTAGGTTCCCTTAACAAGCCGAATCTAGAGACGGCCGTGGCTGAGTTGGTAGAGGCGTGTGCCTCACGTTAAAGAGCTCCTTCAAGTTGCTGGTTTGAGCCGCGTCTAGGTTACCCCTACTTTTGTGGTGATATAAAATTAACGTAGCACTTAAAGGGTTAATGTGCTCCATTTAATAGCAGTTGACTTGGTGGCTTTTGCACCGACGGTTTCCACAGCATCCTCTTATACCTTACGGCCGTATTCACAAAACACCCTTCATCATGAACTCAAGGGTGAATCGATCAAGGGCTAAAGTTAACACTTGAGGGTCAACGCACCAAGGGCGTTTCAGAGTGGCAAAAACGTCGCCCTTGATCAGTTCGTCCTCGAGGGCCAGAATCAGCGCGACGCGCGACGATATGTCGCGGGCAGTTGAAGGCCGCCGTGGACAAATTTTGGCCAAATTTCTGCCGTTTCGCAAATTTTTGACCGATTTTGACATTCCAATACATCATTTTAATCGTCTCGACGAGACCTTTCCATTGGTGGAATTGCCAATTTAATAGGGTAAATCACTGAAGAGTTATTTAATAAAATCTAATAAACATGTAGGTAACCATATGATAAACACAGATTCACGGCAGACCATTTTCCCCCGACAACTGGTGTCACAGACAGAGACAGAAAGTTCTGCATTTTGGGGGATGGAGGTGGGGGCAGCTGTCTCGTTCTGACGTCACCAACCTCGTTCGGCCGTCAGTAAATGCATACTCCAACACCACTCCCCATACAGCCACTGACAAACGGCGGCCATAAAATTAACTCCAATTCCGGGGAAAAAGGACTGTTTGTACTCAATGGTTATTGTAGAAAGTGAACGCAGTTTGTGTTTGAAATGTTCAATATGCATGTGCGTGTATATGTTTGTATGTGTGTGCTTAATTTATGTATTATACAGTTTTTTTTAATATTTGTCTACATTTGTTGTTTTATATTTTAAGTCGTTTTCGTGTGAGTGGCTACATCTGTATTTTGTGTGCATTTATAATTTCTGTAACAAGCAGACACATAAGAAGCTTTCACCTTTCTTACAATTTTTGATGTTTTGCAGATGTTTTGCAGATGTTTTGCAGATGTTTTGCAGATGTTTTGTAAATATACTGGCTAAATAGTATATTTGAAAACAAATACTATGTCAAGATGCCA
>JAHWFP010191016.1:10350-20931 GCA_023313725.1 Lithobius niger
GATGGCCATGTCTTCACGAATTCCAGACTCGAACATCAAGTACATACTGGGATCTGTCAACAACTGTAAGTTTCACCCGTCTTCACAAACAGTGTTGCCAGATTGGGGGGTTTTATCCCCAGTTCTATAGGTTTTGATTGCCGTTGGGGGTGAAGACGGGGGGGGGGGGAACATATTTGGGGCGAAATATGGGGATGAAAAACGTTTGGGGGTAATTCTAGGGTAGCGGAATTTATTGGTTTTACTGCCGTGTTACCCTGTTATCATTCATTAGTCATTACTCAAAGCCAAGGAATTCTTAAGAATGAACGTCTTACTAAATGTAGGCTTATGTGGCAAGTTGTCAGCAATAAAATTTATTGTTTTGTTACTTGTTATACAAATTGTATTCTGTCGACTTTCTTTTTAGTCACAAACTGTACGTTGGTTTCTTTAGCACTACGCAAAGGGAGAATTAGTTGTTGAATCCATGGCGATTCTTTTTTCCCTGATTAACCCAATTTGCGATTTTTAATCGCTAATCAGAAGGGTAAAAAAAAGTTTCATTTTCGAAAGTTTAGGGGTTTTCGAGGGGGGGGGGGCAGTATTAACGAGAGTTCAGTGGTAGATGATGGAAAAGATGTTATTGCTTAGCTAGTGAAAAATGACGATGGTTATTTGGTTCCATTGGGTTTATTGCGGTGGAGGTTGCAATTTTAAGCTCACTCGACTTACACGCGAAATAACCCTTGCGGTTTTTCACAGGCTGTTTGCAGGACTTTAAAGATAGGGAAAAAGCAGGAAAGTATTGGTGGTAAATAATAGATGAACTTACATAATGTTGCAGAATAATTTTGGTATGAGGATCGAAATATTGGGTAAAGAAAAAGGCGAATAAATTATGACGGTTTCACTCCTAGGTGTTATAGTTAGGAGGAATTGGAATGGAATGAATTAATACAAGTGGTAACCATGCATGGCAAACAAAGCATTACATGGCAAACAAAGCATGACATGGCAAACAAAGCATGACACCATGACTATACAATGCACGTCATGCCATGCATGCGCACATTGGCCTATAATAATACAGTCTGGACTAGACTCGAACTTCTTGGGAGCTCATCTGTAAGGACATCCGCCACGGGCACAGGAACAGTCCACCACTCCATACCGGCGCCGAGCTGGGGCCGATGACCTTAGTCTTCAATCAATGTGGCGTCCGCCGGGTCTACCCACAAACATCCGGCGCATCAGCACAGGATGGTGGCAGCTCAATGCCAGCAACGGCTGCCGATACATTGAATGGGAACAGGACTAGAGTTATTGTAATAGCGACTTTCATTACATTAGGCCGTAAGTAATTGCAATTTTAATTAATTGCTTTTAAAGAGTAATTTACCCAGGCCTGATTATTGCTTATGTGTTCTTCTTTTGTGTCCATTCGTCCAGTTAGTAACGTAATATATTGGTCGTTAACCGTCAACATCAGTGAGTAACGTTCACTTGTTCAGAGACACAGTCAAGTTTTGTGTTCGGGGGAGGGGGGGGGGGGGGGGGGGGGGGCGGACAGAGTTTCCAGGGTGATTTTGTTCTAAAGCAAACTTTGGGTAACGATGTGGGCGGGAGTAGCTGACCGTTATTCGTGTGACGTCATCATCCGCTCGTTGTGAAATGTGGCTTTTGGCACTGGTTCAGCATCTGCATACATGTATATAAAAACGACCGTCCGACGACCAAACTGCCCCCCCCCCCCCCCACCCCCAACACACACACACATACATTGTCTTATATTCGTTCTGGTTTTGGTTGGAGAACGTCAGAACAGAAATCCATTTTTTCCAATTTCCCTTCTGTCGGTTCGTGGGTCCGGCTATTTTTCCCGCTGCGACCTTTTTGTGCTTGACTTTCATTTGTCTTTGAAATGGGGTTTACGGTGGGGTTGTGGGGGTGGGGAGAGAGTTCGCCGTGGGGTAGGGTTCTTGGTAGCTCTCTGGGCGAGCGTTTTCATTCAAATGCGATGCTATTGGCTTACTGCTGTTTGTTCTATGGAAATGGAAGGACATTTCATTTCATTTTATTTTGTCCGTTTTGTGGGCTTGGCTGTAAAGCGGACGCCTGCCTACGAGTTGACCACTTCAATGATGACATTCAAGTCGATTTCTTTCCTTTTTTTGTTATTTACATTTTTATTGCACGAGGGTAAAGGATGGTGCCTTTTTGCATAAAAATACACGTTTTATAGTCGGACCTCCCGCATGTTTGTTCTAGCATTTGATTAGAAACTGGACGTTGGGTACGAGGTTTGTTCTTTTTTTTGTGTGTGCGTGTGTGCGTTCGAGACGGCTTATACTGCAAGACGATGCACCGTTTTGTTGTTTTCAATTCTGTGTGCATAACGTTTTGAATAACACTGTCCTCGACCCTTCTAAAGGCTGGTTTACTGTTTAAAGAGTGCTGGTCCTCTACAAACGGGGATTTTACTAGGTAGTAAAGAGTTAATAAGAACGTAGGAATGGACGTGAGGGGGGGGGTTAAGGCTTAATGGCGCGTCAACAGCTAGGTCATTAGCGCCAATCTCAGTCGCAGTGCAGTGGCCTGGGATGCTACTGTGCCACACATTACAGAGAAAGGAAAGGTGTATGGCCAGCAGCGTGCACGGATCTTAAAAAGAGCAGGGGCAATTTTTAGTTGAAGGGAACCCTAAAGTTTTTTTTCTGGGGACCTTTTTTTTTTCTTTTTGGTCGTCACTCGTTTTTATCCTTTTTTTAAAACATTTTTTTGCGTTTCCCAGCTTTCACTCCTTTTTTTACCCTTTTTAAAAAAACTTTTTTTTTTGGCGTTTCTTGTCACTCTCTTTTTTTTTTTACCCTTTCCTGGACGTTTTTTTTTTTTGCTCTTTTTATGCCGCTAGGCCTTTCTTTGGTTGTAGCGCCAGCATTTATTGGTTCAGAAAGACAAAGTAAGGTACCTTTTTTGTTTTTTTTGCAAAAAGGGCAAAAGGACTTTTTCTTTTAAAAATGGAAGGGGCAATCCCCCTTCCCCCCACTACTCCTGTGCACACCACTGGGTATGACAGATTAATGTGTGTGTGGGGGGGGGGGGGATAGGGTACGTTGATACTTGGCTGGATGAAAATACAATATTTTCGGTTTTCGCTTGTACTTGTATTCTCTTTTTGTTTTTTTTACTAAACAATCCTTAGTTAATTACGCAATCCTAATAAAGCCTCACTAAGTCAAAGAGGCAAAGACTTTTTTTTTCCGTACAGAAAAAACACAAGATGATGCGACCAATCTTGCCAATCTCCCCCTAGGAAATTTTGTGTCGGCAAAATTCCACGCAACGGTACGATTGGCCCCGGGTCTTCATCGTGGCATCCGGACTGTGGCTGACCAAGGTTTTCGCCATGTAAGGTGGTGACGTTGGCCGCAGAGACGCTACGTAGACGTTGGGCAAAATCCTGTTATTCAGGGGCGTTTTTACAGCCCACGGCAGCAAAATCTGGGGGGTGGCAAATTTTGAAAAAAAAAAAGTGTAAAAGTTCAATATCTAAGTTTCCATCTCTTAGTTATTCTAAAAATACCAAACAGCTTATTTTTTTGTAATAAATTGTTGCTCTTATTGTCTGTTAATTGATCGTGGGCCTCCAAAATAAAAATTAAAAAAAGGCGGGGGGGGGGGGGGGACGACAAAACGTGTGGGACCGGTAGCCGGGGGTGGAACAATGCTAAATCTTTCTCATCATGCAGTGCAAGACTAAGAACCAAATTCAAGCCAATTGTTGAAGCATGTTCGTGGATCATGATATCCAAACACGACTTATTGTGACATTCTGTTACAAACTTATAGGTCAGTGACACGACGTAGTATTATTGTATATAACTCTATGCTGGAGCCTTAATGGGTTAGCTGCAAGGGGCACTGCAGAAAAAAAACAGAAGGGCGTCATACTGGAGCCGATGCTGTGAAGAGTGATTTCTTAGACCTAAAACGCGCGATTTTTTTTGTTGGAGAAAACAACGTTATTTTAAGCCTAAGAAATCCGCTCTTCCGTTGTTTTTCGCTCCATTCTTATGTAGTGCACCTTGTAGTTACGCCCTGCAAAACCCATACTGGGGCCAATATGGTGCCAATATGGCGGCAAATGTCACTTCTCTATACTCGTATTTAATTCCAGAAAAAGAACGGAGGTGACGGATAAGGGAGCAACTTTTATCATTGCCTTATCCACTGACGAAGTCAAATATCCATCAGGTATATGTCTATTAACTATTCTTGAAAAGCACCGGATAAAAATGACAAATTTCGCTTCCGACGATTAGGCTATATATTAGCTTGAAGTAGTGTATAATTTCATTTTGCCCAACCTAAACAGGTCAACAAATTGTCCGTAGTTTTGTTAGCCCTCGTGGTCTCCATTTTAAAATTGTCTGGGAAAGGTTAGAACCGATTGTACACAACCTGTAATATACCTAACTTAATGAGGGACGAATTAACATGTTTGTTTCCCAAGTGGACTGCATAAGTGACCAGTCCGCGAGGCTCGTGGATAGACCTTCGGACAGCTTTCGAGTGGTCATGGGTCACCGTTGCGGACACACGCGGACTCTACAGTAATTGGTCGGTCAGTTGTAATAAATTTTCTAAATTCTCTAAAAGGATGTAGGCCTATACCTGCGGTAATCATAAATTAAGAATTCAAGAGTTTGCGCAGATTTTAGGGAGGCAGTTTCTGAGCTTGCGTCGTTAACCTTGTTGCAAAGTATTGCCGTTGTTAATTTATGTGCTGTGTTTCGTAAAAGTCAGGGGGCCTATTTTACAATACCGCGAACTTTGATTTAAAGCTGACCGAGACAAACTTGTCCCATAAAGTTTAACTGTTTAAAAACAAGGATTTGACTTTCGAGTTGTAGCCAGCATCCATATATGTTTATCCTGGTGACAATTTGTGTGGGATTACTATCAGCAGTAACCCTCTTGCATGCTCCTTCCAGTTAAACGGCAGCAGACACCAAGCGGGCGGGAAAAACCAAGCGGCTGCAGCGACTACCTAGTCGTAACCGATCTTCTGTACACTTCTGCCATTCAACGAAAATGTTGAGGCGCACACCTCTATCACGCATATATAATCTAAAAGAAGTAACCATCACAATTGCCAGTTAAAAATATGTTAGGTTTTAGGCCTAGTTTTAGATTTTAGGCGTAATTTTCAGCTTTTGGGCCTAATTTTTACCTGCCGTTTTAATCTCGAAAGTGGCAGCTAACGGAAAATTGCGTACGAGAGTATGCCTATTCATTTATGCAACACGGTGTCGAGACTTTTTTTTTAATGAAGCTAATGTGTGCCGTTAACGAAATCCTTTTGGTTTAATTTTTTTTACAGTTGCGTGTTTTCTTGTAGTGGTCAAAAGCGACAATCAGATGTTATTATTTCATTGAGTTATGTCGAGAAAGGCTATTACCTACAAGGAAGCGTCGAGGTTTTAATCTGCCGTATTTTTTTAAAGCCCAAGTTACTACCACTGAAAAAGGCGAGGGACTGACGGACGGACAAAGTCGTTGTTATGGTCTTCCCAGCCATTTTGGCTGTACAGAAGACTAAAAGTCCAATACGCACCGCCAGCTTTTTGAGCGATCGCCGGAGACCCCTCAAAAAGGACAGAAGCACAGCCGAGTGGTTGAAGTGGTCAGCTGGAAGCCAAGTGGACACCTCATCGGACCCCATGACCGGCCAATTGAAAACCTGCCCAAAAGTCGTTTGATGAAACGAAAGAGCGATTACAAGGATGCAGTGCAATGCTGGGTAGTTATCTATTGTTGGCACGTTTCTCTTCGAAGACTCGTGAAGAAAATTAGATTTTCAGTCACCCGCCCCAAAGTAAGTGCTTATAAACGCATGACATACATACTCCGGCATGTCGAAGTATATAGTTTGTTCCACATTATGTTTTTAGAAAACTGACTGGATGACGACTCGTTTCCTTGCACTAAGAGTGCAAAAACATGTGGATATCACACTTGTAGACTCAACAAAGTTACTGTTAGAGTTTACGAATGCGATGTTTACGGATTTTTTGCACTCTTAGTGGGAGAAAACGTGGCGTCATACAGTCAGTTTTCTGAAAACATAATGTGGAACAAAGTATATGTCTTGGACACAGCCTTGAGTTCCTTGAAGAGCCTTAAATTTGAAAACCGAAAATTCAAGGTTTGAAAAACCGTGAAATTTGGAATTTTTTTTGTCGGAGCTTTGAAATGGCCTTGAATTTTTGTGAGGGTACTTTGTCTAGAATGAGGTTAATGCTTAAACAGTGATATTAATTCAGGTACAAAATTAAATAAATGAACAGAAATAATCTGACAGCTGAATCCATTTTTCTTCTGAGAACGGCGCTTCCCTCGGATTGGACTGCAGACAAAAAACAAAGAGAGACTAGGTGCAGTACAGTGCAAGCAATGTTTGCCAGAAGGGGCAGCTGACCAAGGGCTGTTCTACTGGTTGTTATTGTTTGCGCGGCGTATCTTGAGTCCTGCAGTTATTTTATGACCGGCTACGTCTTCCTGGAGGAAGCGGCTTTAATCGACGGCCGCCATTGTTTTTGTAACCACCTAGGATATTAACAAGGCACTCTCCTACCAAAAATATACAATCGATTATCTGTGTTCGTTTTGGGGCGAACTCAAAATAGGCCGCGGACTCTACAGTTGCTTGTCCATTGGTGGGACGAAGGGCATAATGTTGATCATTGTCTACGCCTGCTTAGATCCCTACTGCTAGGGCTCAATGGTGCCGACGATCGGATATCTCGTAAAATACTGGAATATAAAAGGTATTATTGCGAGTCTACTGTGCAAAGCACCTTGACAAGCTTGGAAAAGTGTTGAAAATTATTCTTTTGTTATGTATGAACCCATTCGATGGTCGTCTTGAAGACAAGCTGCGGATTTAGCTGCCTGGCTCCAGGGTTTGACACCACGAAAGTCGTATTTCTAATGGTTAGAGGCGCAATTTCCGGCACGCCCGTGAACTGTCGCGAAGCTGGTAAAGGTTAAGACAAGCGTTGTTTGGGCCAATCGTATTAAAATGACAGCATGCCACAAAGATGCACAAAATACACAAAATAAGCGACGTTTCGAGTCAACAGACAACCCGTTATCAAGAACCGCACTTTACGCATAAGGCGTGAGCATCAATTAATAAAGTAAACTCCAGGAACACACTCAACAACAAGCATCACTCAAAAGTAACAACAAACAAATTAAAATACTAAAATACTGTAGTGTATGGTCAAGTTCCCTCTCGTCGGCTGTTGATCCGACTTCGGTCAAGCATTTTAATTGTTTTTACGCTGTGTATATATATTACTTTATTACGTAAAACTGTACATGGCTAAATATTTAACGTATAGGTTTTCAGCAAAGTAACGATGGTCACCGATTCGACAACTGACCCCAATGCGGTCGAATTTTTTTTGGGAGACTGCACTCCTGACTGAGGTCGGCGTAATGACTTGGCTGTCGCCGCGCCATTAAGCCTCAATCCTCCCTCCCTCTCCTGGTAACGTAACAAGATCAATAAGAAGTTGCCTTATCATTGTGCAGAAACACCATTTTCAGAAACACCGTACTTGAAACCTATCCAGACCTATCATCAGCAATATACAGAATCAAAACTCAAGTGTCAACCAATATTCGACGTAAACTGGAAGCATTTGATTAGGGAAGTCATTTGCTTATAATTAGGTTGGCCACGATATCGATATTAAATCCGCCCATCCCCCTCCCCTCCCTCAACATCACACCCCTCTCCCTTCTTTTCCCAACCTACCCCGTACCCATTTTCCACCCTCCCAGTAGGGCACCCTCAACCTAACAGCGGGCGTTAGCTATCAATGGACGTAGTCTCTGGGCGACAGATTGGGCGCATGTCGCCCTCTCATTGTAGGGAGAAACTCTTAATTAAATGTCGTGCTTCTATTGAATACCCCCCTCTCCCCCCCTCAAATCACCCCCTCCCTCCATGCCACTTCATCGGAGTCCACTTGGCGTCCTCGTGACGTCCTCGTGTCTTTGAGATGACGTCATTCAATGAAGCGTTCCGATTTACGATACGGCGAGAGCTTTCTGTACCGAGAGGTTTTTATTAGACGTTCATTGGTGGTTGGCAGACGTTTGCACGAGATCTGCCTTCCTGCCCCTCCCCTCCGGTTCCCCCTCCTCCCCCCCCCTCTCCTTCATGCCATTGTGAAACCGACACCTACACCATACTTAACCACATCCACTAGAAAAGCGCCATGGTAACGCAATAATTAAAGACCTTGGCCCATTGAAAAAGATAAACAGCACCCCTCTGTTACAGCCGAGACGATATTATTATTGTATCGAGCAGCTTTCAAATGATATCCAATATAAACATTTAAACGATCATTTTCCGCAGAGCGACACTCGACAATGGCTCGTGGCACAGACTGTTTTCAAGCGATAAATAAGTGTTGGTAATAACACGCCACAATCTGTCAAAGACTTAACAAGAGTATTAAATTTTGCGATTATTATCTTGAGTTTACTCGTGTCCCAGCAAAATTTCTGTTGCACGTATGGCGTATGAAGCTGACTGAAAACTTATCCACTGGTTGGTTCATATTTTCTATTTGAGGCTGTATTCGGTAAATAGGGGTTCCAGGAACCTGAAAAAAAAAGGGACGAACGGTGTCATGGCGTCTGGTATATCTGGTATCTACTAGACAGAACTGTAGTGTCTTTTGCCAAGCGCAGTTTTCAACTTCATTTCTTGTGGACCGGAACTGCATTCAGTTCCAATGCACAACTGCAATTCATGTGCAAGCTGTAGTATAGAAAGGTGTAGATCTTTAGATTGGAACTGCAGTTCTCAGTGACAAAGAGCAGCTTTCAACAGCAGTTCCTGTAAATTGAAAATGCCATTCGACTGCACAGCTGCAGTTTCCGTGCTATTTTCAACTGTCGTTCTCATAGACTGGAACTGCAGTTCCGTTACAGGACGGAAAGCCAAGAGATTCGAAAAGCGATAAGTAAATACAGTTGTAAACCTATTTACGTTGCCTTTTGGACTTAAATGTCAGACAGACTGCCTGAGCGGGGAATTGAACCCACGACATTTGAGACGAAAGGCCGAAGTCCTACCGCTCAGCCATACTGATACGCCCAAAGGTCGTGGGTTCAATTCCCGCTCAGTCAGTCTGTCTGACATTTAAGTCCAAAAGGCAACGTAAATAGGTTTGCAAATGTGTTTATGTGTCGTTTTTGTGCAAACTCGGTTCTTGTAAATTAGCCTACAGCAGCAGTTTCTGAGTCAGATTACCGTCTTCAAATACAGTTCTACATGCAGTTAAATAAAATTACAGTTTTTAACTGAACTTACTGTAAATGGTTACTTTATTTATATGAGGAGAAACTATACGAACTTAGGTGCACATCTACAGCAATACTATCAATGGCTTTACGTACAATTCGTGCTGCAATGGTGCCAGGTGCACCACCAGTTTTATCAAGTTTTACAAATATATTTTGGAAAACAATAGCGGATCGAAATCGTGTGTACCCCAATTCTATTGAATATGCAACTCCAGTCTGGTCTCCATATTTGGCACGAGATATTGACCAGCTCAAGGATGTCCAGAGCAGATTCACGAAAAGCCTTCCGGGATTGAGGGATATTATCTATCGTGACAGACTTAAAAGCCTCGGCCTGGGACTTTTGGAGTTGCGCAGAATAAGATTCGATTTAGCTCTGATATTTAAAATTTTGCGTAACCTTATTTCCGTAGATCTTCCGTTCTTCGATTTTGTAACTTGCCCACTTGGTACGCGTGGTCATAACTGGACACTTATTGTCCCAACCTCTCATCTTGACTGTCGCCAAAACTTTTTTGCAGTACGGATTGTCCCAATCTGGAATGCCCTTGGGTCCAGCACGGTGAATTCACCTACTGTCCCGGCCTTCTGTAGCTTATTGAAAGCTGAACCAGTGCACACATTTTTAAAACGCCCATTGCCAGAAAGTTTTTAAATTTTAAATTTTTAGGTTTTTAGGTTTTAATTTTTAAATTTTGGTTTTTAATTTTTAATTTTTAATTTTTATTGTTTAAATTTTGATTGCCTAGGAACGGTGTAAGTGGCTCCACAGCCCTTCCGTCTTCCTTCCACTCATTGGTGGTAAATTTTATTATTATTATTATTATTATTATTATTATTATATTATTATTGCAAACCACTAAACGCCAGCAGAAAATTACAGTTTATCATTGAAATTTGTTCAAAAACTGACCTACACCTTTAATCTACAACAGTGGCCAATCGCACTTTTGTTGGCATTTTAATGTTCGAACTGCATTTCCAAGCACTGGTTAACTGCAGTTTTTCTCAGAAACTGCAGTTCCAACCCACACAACTGCAGTTAGAATTTATTTTTAAATACGTTTTTACTGTTAATAATTATATTTCTTTTTCAAAGTGATATAATTAATTGATTTGTTTAGCTAAAAAAAAAACCAACTGGCTATTATTAACTTATAAATAATCCTGTCTCATGAAGTGGGATTTATCGTTAATTCGGAATTG
>JAHWFP010191016.1:20941-36790 GCA_023313725.1 Lithobius niger
GCTAAAAGGAAAACCACTTCTCCCCTCCTCATTCCCGCATTGCAAATGCACTCTCCCACTCTACCTGCATGGAAACAGGAGGCAGGCATGAGTGGTCGATCAACTCAGTAAAGGTTCAATCTGACAAGTCGTCGGGCCGAACAATCACTTCTTCCCTCCTCGCGCCCGCATTGCAAATGCGCTCTCCCATTCTACCTCCATGGAAAGAGGAGGCAGGCATGAGTGGTCGATCAATCATTCTGAGAAGTCGTCGGGAAGAGTGCCGGAAAAATATTCCGGGAAATGTGTCCGTAAACTTAATTCATGACCGGGCCCGTGCATAGCACGGGCTTCCTCTAGTTATACCATTAGTTACTATTAGCTGAGTCAAACTAGTCTGCTGAATAAGAATAGGACTCTACTACAGTACCGGCGGGATCTTAGTTGCAAAATTGCATACGTGACTGGATTGGACAATATGGCCGCCAAAAGCCCCACTGATGCGATTGATTTTTTTCTGTTGCTGCTTTCTGTCAGCCGAGGCAGCGACACTTAAAGTACAAAGAATGCTAACTTTCCTTCACCGTGCAACACTTTGTGAATACACGAATGTGTCGTTTTTTTTTTACAAGCGCAGAGATATGGAGAAATGTCTGAGTGATAACTTTAAAAACTATTTAAAAATACTTTATAGATGATAAAGATTTGTGACGCAAATTTACGTAAAAAATTAAAATTATAATTTTGAAAACCGCCACTAGCTACCAGTAGATGTCGCAATTCACGAATATTTGCTTGGCCAACTCCCGAACAGACCTCGAAGAAATGGGTCAGTCATGGCGGCCATTTTGTCTACCCTCTAATATTATTGTAGTTTGCTGCCATGGTAAGGAAAAACAATTCCTTTTACTGTTACGATTGCTCTGTAAACTGTAGTCCTTCATAATATACTGCAGTTTTTATGCAGAACTGCAGTTTTTATAAATTTTGTTTTCAAATGTATTATAGTATGGAACACAGGCTGCAATTTTTAATTACTGGTTTCCAAGAAGCTGTAGTTACGTTTGGAGAGGTGCAATTTTGTTGATAAAGTTCGGTAATAAAGAATTGCATGTTGCGTTCTGTAAAATAGCATTTAAAAACTGCAGTTCTTTTGAACAAAACTGCAGTATATTTTTTGCAAGAGATTACCGCTTAGTAATTATTCACTGATGCAAATCATGTGCTTTATTTCTAAAATGCAGGCCAAATCGCTGGAATTTCGACCCCCATCACATTGGGACTCCACCTGGTAACTGCCAATACACTACTGACACACTCTCTGTACGTGGAGGAATATTGTTTTATCATTAACTCTACCCACTATTCAACAATAGTGTAACATTGTTTTGAATTGTTTTGAATTGTTGCAGCAAAGTGCGGGTCATTCTAAGCACCACTTTGCAAACCAGTAAAATTTCAACAAAACAGAGAAATCGTTGGTTCTGTACGTAACGTTGTAGCAGTAGTGCTGCACTCCCGTTTGACAGTGATTTTTCGAATATTTCTACAGCTAGCCTAATTCTGCCAGGTAGTAGTGTACAAATAACGATGAAACGTATTTGATTCAGTGCATTCTCGCTCGAATCCGAAATGTCCTAGGTTTTATTACTCCAAGCGATTTGCCGGCTCACCTACCTTGACAAAAAAATGAAGCCTGTGAAGTTCAGTATGAGGCTGGTGCTTTTTGTAGCAGAAAAAAAAATTCATCGAGCTGTGCACTGTTTCCATCATATGCTGGGACAGCTTCCTGCTCCTGATACAGACCAATTGTCCCTTGACCTTTCCATCCAGTGGCATAACTAGTGGGGGTGGGGTGGGGGAGGTGGTAAGGGGTGATTTGCCCCCTCTATAAGATTTTGAAGGCTTATTTCGCAAGTTGGCTAAGTCACTTTTTGCATATGTAGCTGAAAAAACCTCGACTATCCTGAAGACGTATTTTAAGCAGTAAGACAATTACTAACTCCGTATTTTACTTAAAATTACCAACATTTCTAACAACGCATTATGAGTGTTAAAAATAAGTATCTAGTATGAAACGTGAAAGATTTGCATTACTTTTTTTTATGGGTATAAGGTAATCAGCAAAACTGCTGTTACAAAAATGTTTCCAACAGCTCTGTAAAGGCCAGAAGATACTTAAAAATAGCAAAATGTGTCAGTTTCCAGGACTGCTGTGGGAGCTCACAGTGCTCCCCCAGACCCCTAGCTGTTATTAGTTTCTCTCCCCACACCATTCGGCAAAAATGGCTAGTGTTGCCCACTCAGTGCAAAATCCTTGGTACGCCGCTGTTTTCATCAAATAAATGAGGAGCGGTAAAAATGCAACGACTCTGTCGTTTGCATTTGTATGCAACTATAAGATCATCAAAGTAGGTGATACAGTGTAAATCTTTCAAGCTTAATGTGGGTAAGCACAACACCTATTTCTTCTTGTGCTTTATAGGACACGCTACGCCCGAGAAAATTTAATTCTTTAACGTTGATCATCGTCATCGTGGTCATAAACCTAGCTAACATTATCTCGTAATTACTTTGGAAATAGATTACCGAACAATTACCTCCCGTTGTCAATATAGATGCAAATTGGGGACTCGCTTCCCTCCTGCGCCCTGATTTCTTTTGGGAAAGGGAAGCCAGCACGAGTGCAGGGAAAAGAAGGTGGAAATTTAAAGCTTGAAAAAAAAAACCTGCAGTTTCCAGCGAAAGATAGGAGGTGGGTGTTTGAGTTGGGGGTGGAGAAGATGGAAGATAGAAGGGTGTACCATGCAGGGGTAATCGCTTGAAGGGAAAGGGAAGGTGGGGAGGAAAAGGGGGGTTGAATGTCTGGAAACGACCCCATTCCAGGCGTTTATCGCCGATAATCAAATCACTCTTGTTTGCAGGCGCGTGCTTGTCACGAGAAGAAAATGAAGACGATCATTAGGGAGACAAAAGGCCGATTGCATTCTGCAGCCTTGTTGAGAAGAAATGAAACTGTCTGCAGGTGGAAGTGAGGACAAAATCAAGATTCTGAGGATGGTAATGCAGAATTTTGTGTGTTCTGTATTTGTCTCCCTTAGATGGCGTGACGTTTCTGACGAGGCTGTATTCCAAGGCTCACAAGTTTGTCTGTGTTTTTAAAACATTCAACATCCATGCATGATAAGAATAAAATGCACCTACAGGTGGAAGCAGGGGTTAGAAAGGGTACGACTTCCTAATATTTGTGAATGCATGACTCACATTTTGGCATACCATGCGAGCCATGTCATCCAAAACTCTCAAAAACTGCAGCGAGGCGTGCTGAAAGCACACTCTGCAAACTGTACTCGTAGCGTTGATTAGTGTCTGTGCAATGCACAAAAACGTGACGTTCTTCTCGTTCTTAGCATTCCCGATGTAGCAGCACAAAACGAACATTATTTTACGATAACGGTGACAATCCTTGAAGTCTTCAGACGATTTATTGTTATGTGAAAGTATCGTTTACTATACTTTAATGAATATAGAAAATCACGTAGTGAATAATAATAATAATAATAATAAATTTGTTGCGATAGCAACGGGTCTGGCAAGGACTGGGGAGTAACTAACAGCCAACAACAATTACATGTAAATACACTGAACATAATAAGGCCAAGGAACGATGATGGTAAGCGGTTTGTGGACACGAATTCCTTACCACCAAGGTTAGACCTGCCAGGGACCCAAGGCCCCCGATGGCATCGCCAAACGTGCAGGACATGGGAAGGGTATGAAAAGAATATACAGCACAGTAAACATGTAAATTGGTTCTTCATCTTTTTGAACTTAACGAAATTTAACCCCGTGATCCTTGATTTCGGTGTCTGGTGCACAACGAGGTATGCAGACCTCCAGCTAATATAACTTAAAATTGTCACCATTCGAAATCTCTAGGGAAAAAATTAGTTAAAACAAATTTTTGAATTCCAAAATCGACCAGTTTTGCGTTAAAGAATACAAACAATTACTTGTTACTAATCCTATCCGATGAAAGATATTGGTTTGCAGGTTTTGATGACTGGAGTGAAGCTTGTGTCTGAGTCACAGAAGCCCCTAAAATACATAAAAGGATAAACGGAATAAATTTTCAGCCATTTATTTTTGGTCTTGATCACGAGGCGTAAAGACAAGTAAAAAAATTCAGGAGCAATAAGCTCAGGTCCACCCGAACCAAATTGCCGTATTGAAAACGCCTCCTTAGAATGTGGACCTGAGCTATTACTCGTGAATTTTACTTTTATTTATGCTTTGTGATCAAGACCAAAAATAAATTACTGAATATTAATTTTTGTAATTGATTTATGTACAGTAGTTGCGAGGCTGTTGTGAGTCAGACACAACCTTCACTACAGCGATCCTTTCTAATGCCATGCCATGGGTACCAATATCGATTACCTTTGATTTGGTTGATTAGGAAAACCCGTAATGGATACGTAATGTTGATTAAAAGTTGGTCACCGGTTGTCTTATTTTATTTTTTGGGGTATATTAGGAAAACCTGAACAGTTGGGAAAGTTGACTTAAAGTTGACCACTGATTAACTGAAGGGAAA
Source organism: Lithobius niger (assembly GCA_023313725.1). Taxonomy (NCBI): domain Eukaryota; kingdom Metazoa; phylum Arthropoda; class Chilopoda; order Lithobiomorpha; family Lithobiidae; genus Lithobius; species Lithobius niger. Next base: position 25,518 of record JAHWFP010191016.1, read on the forward strand.
GTAGACTAAACATTAATACCGAGTGGCTGGATTGATTAGGAACACCTTAACAGACGAGTAAAGGTGACTAAAAGTTGATCACTGGTTATCCGTTTTTTTGGTTGGTTAGGAAAACTTTAACTGGTGGGAAAGTTGACTAAACGTTGATGCTAATTGTTTAGGGAAACCTATATCAGATGGGTAAAGTTGACTAAAAGTTGATCACTGATTAACTGAAAGAAAAGTAGACTAAACATTGATACCCATTGGCTGGATTGATTAGCGACACCTTAACAGACGGGTAAAGTTGACTAAAAGTTGATCACTGGTTATCCTTTTTTTTGGGGGGGGGGGGGATTGAGGCTTAATGGCGCGTTTTTTTTGGGTTGAAAACTTAGGAAAACTTTAGGAAAACTTTAACTGATGGGAAAGTTGACTAAATGTTGATGCCGATTGTTTAGGGAAACCTAATCAGATGGGTAAAGTTGACTAAAAGTTGATCACTGATTAATTGAAGGGAACGTAGACTAAACATTGATACCGATTGGCTGGATTGATAAGCGACGACACCGTAACAGATGGGTAAAGCTGACTAAAAATTGGTCACTGATTATCCATTTTTGTTGGTTGATTAGCAAAACTTTAACTGATGGGAAAGTTGGCTAAAAGTTGATGCCTATTGTTTAGCAAAACCTTAAGAGATGGGTGAAGTTGACTAAAAATTGGTCACTGATTATCCTTTTTTTGTTGGTTGATTAGCAAAACTTCAACTGATGGGAAAGTTGATGTTGATATGTTGATGTTGACTGTCTGGATTGATTAAGAAAACCTTAACAGATGGGTAAAGCTGACTAAAAGCTGGTGATTGATTATCCTTTTTTTCCAGTTGATTAGGAAAACCTTAACTGGTGGGAAAGTTGACTAAAAGTTGGTCACTGATTACCTTTTTGTTTTTATTTTGTTTGGCTAGGAAAACCTTAACTGATGCTGTACGTTGATGCTGGTTGTCTGAATTGATTAGGTAAAACCTTAACAGATGGGTAAAGTTGACTAAAAGTTAGTCACTGATTATCCTTTTTTTTTTGTTTGATTATCAAAACTTTAATTGATGTTAAAGTTGACTAAACCTTGACGTCGATTGTCTGGATTAATTAAGAAAACCTTAACAGATGGATAAAGTTGACGGAAAGCTGTTCAATGAGTATCCTTTTTATCCCTGTTGATTAGGAAAACCTTAACTAGCGGGAAAGTTAACTAAAAATTAGTCACTGAGTATCTTTTTGTTTTGGTTGATTAGGAAACCTTTAATTTGTGGGTAAAGTTGACTAAGCGTTGACGCTGATTGTCTTTTTTTTTTGGTGGGGGGTAGGGGTTGGTGGTTAGGAAAACCTTAAATCGTAGGTAAAATTGACTTAAAGTTCACACTGATTATCTTTTTTTTTTGGTTGATTAGAAAAAAATTAACTGATGGATAAAGTTGACTAAACGTAACTAAGTTTTTAGCTTGGCCAAGAAGAAAGATGGTCAAATACAGCAGCCAATTTCATCCCTGTACCTGATGAGATTTTGACCACACTCGTGTACGAAATTCCATAGCTTTTCATACGTATTTAATTTTTTAGAATCTTGTTTATAAATTGTAAGCTTTTTTTTTATCGGGAATGGAGGTAGAGAAACACCCAACTCAAGCGAAACCGTCTACCAAAACAAGAAAGGGAAAGAACGCAATATTTAATCTTATCCTTTGGTTGGGCCGGGTGCATGAGAAGGTATTAGAGATTTGTGGGAAAGAGAAGCAATCTGGTACCACCCACGCACATCTGCGTCTCATCCTATCCTACGCTGCCACCAGTACACCATATAACCCCCCCCCCCCGAGCTCCCGTCTCTTAAGGCCCACCCCTCCCCCATCATCATCTTCACCATCGTTAGCTTTTTACGTCTGCTGAATAGATGATTGGCCTAAATCGTCGGGGCGAGATTAGTGTAAAAACGCCGTTCCAGTCGGGTTTCTGTGCAAGAAAAGCCAGAGGGGATGGAACGATGGGCGGAAAAGAAGGAATGGAGCGACAAAAACAGAAAAACCTCGGTTTCATGAAAAGCACGTGCAACACCCAATCGCCAAACGGCTGTTAATTACTCTCCAGCCGCGTGCTTTGGTCGTCGCCTGTAAGGTCCAAGCTGGTCGCAACTGCGTAAGCAACACGTCGTTTTCTCCCATGTCGGCCAACCCCAGAAACCTCGCTAAAACGACGTCGCCGCCTTGAGATTCTCTTCTAAAAACGCGTCGTTGTAACGGGGATCATGGCGTCATCAACTCGTTTCTGTAGGCTCACCATCAAGGAACCGAGGAAAGAAAGAAAAGAATAAAAAAAAGAAGAAGAAGAGATTCGTTTGTAGGCAGAATCACGTGGAGAAAGAGCTAAGAAAGGTTCTCACTCGCCGGGCGGAAAACGAGAGATTTAGTGAGAAAAAAAATCCGAGCTCCCTTTCGCTCCGAACGACGTCTTATAATGACGCATTCCTACACCTTTCGTTCTTTTAGGACTGTTTTAAAGGGGTGAGGGGTTTTAGACAAGAAATGTGGTGGCAAGTTTTAACACTCAATTTGTCTCGTTAGGGCACGTCAAGGTAAAACATGAGCCTGCAGTGAAAAGACACTGAAGTGTTGACGCAGCGGTAAGGCTTTGTCTCAAACTCTTGTCCCATCTTCCGTGTCAAAGAGTTTGTTACTTCTTATGAAAAACGTGGTCATCTCCCAAAAGACCTTGTACGTTAGTCTAGTCTAGAAAGAGTCTTAGATGGACCCAAACATCTATCATCAAGCAAGCTTGTCGCTACAAAGCCTCCTAAAGTAAAAGTCGTATCAGCTTTACCTTCCGCAATGTTACGTAAAAAATGAACCAACTCGCACCTCGATAGTTTTGATAAGTGTCGCCATCCGATGACAAAAAGGTGTCTGCAAATGCTCTATATGAGTTTGCTAACTCGCCGCTTGATGTTAAGGAAACACCACTCGGCTAATGTCGCCTCTTTCGGACAGTTGATATCTAATATCTTGCAGTGGCACAAAATATGGTATGTGGAAAAAATGGATGCAGTGTTCATTTCTATGGATAACGAGAAACTGGATGCAGTGCCGGACCATCCTCTTTCAAAGAGTGGCGTAAGGGTAAAATGTAGTGCTCCCCTCAAAACTAAACGATTTTGTTTTCATGATTGTGGTCTATCTAATAGTAGTTTTATGTAAACGTTTGGGCCCCTGCTTTGAATTCTGGGGGCGGGCGGGGGGGGGGGGGCGGGGGGGGGGGGGCGTGGGGGCCTTGCACTGATGGTCGGAAAAATTTCCGGCACTGATGGTCGGAAAAATTTACCGTGAACAATCATCAGACGGCATAGCTAGATAAAAAGCAACACCAAAATAGCGAAGATTATAAACTAAAAATAGCGAAGGTAAGCCCGTAACAGATACGTGACTTAGGAGAGATGGCGGGTAAAGAAAATCAGTGATCCCGAGTTTGCTGGCTTAAATCCAGGTCACGTCACCAGCGAAGTGTTTTAATGTATGATTTTAGTTGTTAGATTAGTGTTTTGGGGTGTGGTGCTGATGAGGGAAACACAGTTACGAGCCGAAAATTCTGGCGGTTTAAAAGTTCCTCTGACGGGCGCGTGGAGCTCGAATAGCCTACTACTTTTTTAAAAGTCAAGCTTCAGACGCCACAGCTGCTCATCTGCGCAACACAGCTATATTCAGCAGTCTCTCGAAAAACCCTAATCAGTAGCTCTGGTTGGGACTTTGCCAGAGTCCCCTTTCCAAATCCTGACCAAGTTTGCTTCAAGCAAGTAAGATGAGTTCTCTCCCCTCTTAGCCACCACGACCGCCAGGACCACAAGCTTTCATATTCTACAGAACGCTAACAGATTCCACAATTTGGTCCCGATTCTTCTCGTCCAATAAAAAATAAATAAATTCAAATATTCAGGAAAAAGATGGCGGCCAGCGGCAAGAAAGAAGATGTAGGCAAAGCGGGGCAATTTGTATGCACGTGGCGCAAAAACGACGCGGCCCACGTCCCCAAGTGAGAGTTTTCGGGGGAATCTATAGGCCCAAACAACAATTTGAATCACGTAGTGACGGGTGAATTGAAATTCCAATTTTTTTCTTTTTTTTATATATATCTCCGTTCCCCTTTCCGTCGTCGTCATAGAAAAAAAAATGGAAACAAAAAAAAAATGTTTTAAAGAATTGGCACGATGTAAGGCTTTGACGGGCACGAATGCGATTCTGAGTTGGAAAGGACGCCATTTAAATATGGAGGGGGAAGGCTGACGTGAAAAATTTAAATAATATTCAGAATTTCAGGGAAAAAAATGCATATTTTCTGAAAGACTTTAGTCTGGGGACGAGGTTAAAGAAATAATTTGTATGAGAAAAATGGTAGGTGTGTCCAAACGTCTCCCAATTCTTCCCCGGTCATGAAGACGCCCCCCTCCCCCCCCCCCCCCCAACCCCCCCCCACTATGCCAACTCATCTCCCGATTAGCTTATGTAGGGGTTTGGGTCTCTGTCAAATTTAAATATTTTTGTCGAAGAAGAAAGGGCGGAGTGTTTGACTAAACTGCAACGGCGGTATGAAATCGGCGGATCTGGCATTGGGATAAGGTCGTTACGTTAGGATTTATGCTGTTTGCTGAATGTTATACAGCGGATTTATACTGTTTGCTGAATGTTACACAGCGGAGAATGTTCTTGTAAAGCGTTGTACAAAAGCCTATATAGTAGCAAAGCCAAAGGAGGTTGAAGGCTTGTTTTTGTTTAATGGCTTTTTTTTTCTTCTCTGCAGAAAAACACAATCTAAGAAAAATGAAATTCTGAACTTTATCAGAATATTCCAAAAATTAATTACGGTTCTTTATTTTTTTTGGGTATTAATTTCCAGTATGCATTATTTCTGCTGCAAAACTTATTCAGCACTTAGCGTATTCTTAGTCAAAAGAAAATTAGGAATTAAAGTCTGCGCGGCCTATCTTGAGTTTGCTGCAGAACGAAGACAGATAATCGATTGTACGTTTTTGGTAGCAAGAGTGCCTTGTTGATATCCAAAATGGTTACAAAAACAATGGCGGCCGTCGATTAAAGCCGTTCCCTCCTGGAAGACGTAGCCGCTCATAAAATACATCCAGGACTCAAGATAAGCCGCGCACACAATACACAACTGCAATTACAATACGAGAAAAAAATGTCAGAACTGTTGTATTTTGTCTGTCTCATGTACACAAATACCGTAAAAATTGCTATCACAGCCCCAGAAAAGCTAAAAGTGAATAACACACTTTTAGTCTACGAAGTGTACGAAGGATCATAGGCTTAGTGCCAAAATGCGATTCACGTGCAGACTGGCTCATTTTTTCCCCTCTTTCAGTGGGATGCTTCCCATTTAGTAGATACGTTGTGACTACATTTTCATATCATTTCTTACAGGTAATACTTATACAGTGTCCGCGGCCTATCTTGAGTTCGCCCCAGAACGAACACAGATAATTGATTGTATGTTTTCGATAGCAGAGTACCTTGTTGATATCCTAGATGGTTACAAAAACAATGGCGGCCGTCGATTAAAGCCGCTCTCTCCAAGAAAACGTAGCCGCTCATAAAATACCTGCAAGACTCAAGATACGCCGCGTACATAATAGTAAAAAAAAAACATTTTTTTTTTCAAAAAGAATTTACATTCGGCGCATTTCATTGTTCTTCTCTCCGTTTTTTTGTGTGTTTTCAGCAGAACGTCTGATAAAAAAAAATTGGTTGACCAAGAAAAAAAAATGCACTACTTTAAATTTTTTGTACATGCAACCCGCACATAGTTGATGGGCAACATTTTGTGGGTAAACTCAAAGTGTGAATTTGTGAATTTGTAAATAATTTAAGTAATCTTTTAGAAACCGATGTACAAATATAAATATTGTTAATGATAGTGTTACCATTTCGGCCAGCACTCTATGTAAGGCGGGGGGGGGGGCGGTAAGGGGGCAAGGCACTCGGGCCCAGGAGGCAATGGAGGGGGGGGGAGGGCTAAATTTGTAGCACGGGGCTCGAATTTATTCACAAAACTTCTGTAAAATAGGTCACAACCTGGCACCCAAAATTGTTTAGTTTTTTGGGGGCCCTGCATTTCACTCTTCACCCCCCTTTGAAAAAAATCTAGCTGCGGCATTTCATGCACCCACTCGGAGGACGTACCCCTCAAGGAGGCTTCACTGTAAGACAGAGCGCGATTGCTGACAATTGCAGCAGGCTCGTACATGCACGCTCAGGCGGGCCATTGCGACGCCGAGACTCAGCGTCCCTATAAAAGCCGAATTTTGGAGACATGTTGGACAGAAAACCGCACTTGGAACACTTGCTGCTAGATCAAACGAGAATTAAAAACAAGACGTGAATTCGACAACTCGAAAGTAAGGGTACGTTCATGGGCCGCGCGCAACGCCTAGAGAGGACGCGTGGCGCGGCGTTTGAAAGGAATTTTGTTTCCTATCCGCATCAGATTGTTGTTTACCTCAAAAACTCACGCGGGAAGTCACGAGTACGGGCTGGTTTATGCGACAATTTTCTCGCTTACTATCTTTTACTTGGTCAATACTAAATCTGCTGGCGCTGCTTCTCGCCTTTACCGAAGAATGTGGCTTTCAAGTTGTCTATACGTAGTTACCATGGCAACAACGCGGACGCAAATGTCCTCCTCGTGCCTCGAGACACGAGGTACGATGCATGCAACATGACAGCATCGAGTTATGACAACTAGAAAACAATTTTTACTGCTGTACAAGGCGACGGGCAGATTGCTGAATGCCGGTATTCGAAGAGTTGTCTTCGACTCGACATCCCCGAAATGGACGCCATGTTGGATTTGGAATTCTCGCTGCGAGTGGCTATTTATTCTGCCGTCCTTTGATCGCTGCTACAAGCTGTTTTTTTCAGCAAGAATAGCAAATTTTGGAAATAGCGTGAAATGGCAACAATGTTGTAGCAATGTTCAAAATGACTGTTGCACTTTGTTCCTTGTCCGTGTTGTTAATACATTTAATTTGTTGCCTATAATACCGCAGGAACGGGAAATTATTTAACAGAAACGGGAAATTAATCGTAAATAAATAACAGGTGCCTCGCAAATAGTGTTCGGCGAGCGAGAAGGTCTCTTTGCGTAAACGCGCCCTAACAACGTTGCCATGGTAACAACGCTAAATGGATTAGCTAAATCCGACATCGTTTGAGTAAATACTTGCAGTCTTATAATCCGTGCCAATAATATAAAGAATTCCTCATGATGAAACAATTTTCCCAAACGTTTCTGAACTCACGTTATTTGCTGTTTTCGTTGCGAGGCGGCAGACATAAAACCGCCGCCATGTTGAAATTTGAGGTGATTTCTAGCTTCTAGCTGCGAGAATGCAAAAGCGAATGGTTGCGTAAACGTGCCCTAATTCGTTCGTCCCGCGCGCGGGCCGCGAGAGCCAGGTCTGCTGAGTTGCATTCTGGGATAGGAATATGGCAGACCGCGTACTGCCGCTTACGAGTGGCCACTTCGCTTTTTTCCTTGATGCAAAAGCCTGCACGTAATTTAATATTTGGCACGTGTTCGTTGTAATACAACAATTACCGCCAAGCGTCTCGTGCTGTTATATTGCGCCACATTGTCTGATTCGCATATTGTCGTATATTGTTGAGCGAACATCGCATTTCCCTTTAAGCTTCCGCTCAAAACGGCCATAAACATAAAAGCTATTTGGAGCTCGCGGTCCGCGAATACAACAGCCAACACTCGGCTGAGCGATCTGCTTGTCTTTCTACACCGCGTAAGCTATCGGCGTCCGCTTAGGCGTTGTCGTTTCTCCATAAACGCACCCTTAATGTAGAAAGAAAGTTTAAAACGACAACGAGAAATCGAACAAATCTAATACGCCAGAACGTTGTGCACCAGGGTAAGGAGGAAGATAGTAATTTGGTAATGCGTCTCATTTTTTCTTCACAATCCGAACACCATGACAGAGCTGTTTTACACCAGCGTATGCATACGCTGATGTAAGACAGCTCGGTCATGAATTACGTGAATGCACAATGTATTTGTGTAGCTAAACTCATATTTTACGACTGGCTTCGCTAATGGAAGGCAGACAGAAATGACACACTTCAACGTTGTGTACACACAAAATGACTTGAAATGACAGAACAACCTGTGAAATGTCCATTAGTTTGTTTAAACTGTGTAAAAGTATGGTAGACGTACAATCAGACACTGTGCACTACCAGTTCAATCACTGTGTGTCAGCTTAGCCTCCACACGAATTGCATGGAGTCTCTACTAAAAAAAACTATGAACTGTTAGTACACAAGTCGTGTGGAGGCTTGCCAGGTACACAATGATGTGTACTGGTAATGCAGTGCACAGCCTGTTCAGAGTGCACGCAGCTGTTTTTAAATATTTTTTTCTCTTTGCTGTTTATTTTATTATTTATTTATAAAAAAAAGTTTGTTTTTTTTCTTTCTCCACCCTCTTCATTCAACCTGATGAAGTCATGTATATGACATAGAATTTTCCATAGACCCTGAAGCAAGTGCCTTAGTTACAACGGCTTGTCTCCGTAGCATCACAGGAAGTATAAAGTCTTCATAAAGTGACGTTAATTATTCTGCTCATATAACTGTCGCTTGAATTAGGTTAGGTTAGATTAGGAATTAGCACCAGGTTTTTCAAGTCACAAAGTTACGCAGCTGGGCGCTTGATCAAGGTACTTAACAAAACTTCGAAATTTCAAATTCTTTCTGCACTTATATTCAGGTTGCATACAGTATCAATTGTTGTTTTGTGGCTTTTTTTTTTCTTATTGAGATCAGTGGCAGAGTGAGCGAAGCTAGCGAGCACGAATGCTTAAATGAAATTGGATTTTGTGTCCCTGTTTGTCTGCATGTCCGTTTGTTGGGAATACGATAACATACGCCAGTAGCGGTCTAATTTGTTTTCTGACTCCTCCCTTAAACACTTTCGAAGACATTCGGCTTTTTCGTTGGATGGTAAGCAGGTTATTAGTAGCAACGGTAAGACAGCCCGATCTGTAAGCTTAACAGCCGCAGGCACTACATGAAAAAAAAAAGCTATTCGCCATAATATATCACAGTGTAAGTTCTATCAGTGTAAAGAATGCAGAAAATAGTTACAATTGGTAACATAAAAATAAAAAACACTACTTTTCTGTCAATTTAATTGTTTTGAAACAACACGGTCATCAGTCTATAGAGCAGCGTCATGTGACGTCATATTGGCTACAAGAGCCATAGCTGCAAGGGGCACTAGATTAAAATGGAGGGTTTAACAACGGCACTTCTAGTCAAGGCAGTGCTTTGAGAGCGGATTTCATAGGCTTAAAAAAACGTTGTTTTCTCCAATCCCTTATGCTGCTAGGTTGTAATCGGAAAAGAAAAGATTCCACTTGCTTAAAAATGTCAGCAACTGCCAACAAATCGACAAAAATCATGCGTTATAGAAATCCGCTCTAACAGCATTGGCTTCAGTAAGACGGTCCTTCTTTTTTCCCTCCAGTGACCCTTGCAGCTAACCCTGTTACTGGCTCCAGCATAGAATTATATACAATAATACAACGTTGTGTCATTGTCCTGTAGCAAATCTCTTGGTGGCAGAGCTGTCCAGACGCATTCGTAAAGGTCGTTGTTGGATTCGTTCACTTGCTTCGATTTGTACCCGTCCGCGTCTTCTCATATCTGGGAGATGGAAATTGGAATACGAAAAGTGAATTAATACACTGTAGCATCTCTCTCTCGTTTCAGTAACTTCGTAACTCAATAACGTGCTTAGTTTAAAAGTAATTTAAAATACCAGTTTTTGTAAAACCCAAGCTGAAATTCTTCAAATTCTCCTTTAAGCAAGGGTGGCTGTCTTGATCAACTGTTCACGTGTTATCGACGACTGGTGTTATTCCAGTATTTGTAGCGGTTTGTTTTGTCGAATAAAACGTGGTTTATCTTGCGTTTGTCCAGAGGGCTAAACTGTTGATCGACTTGTTTTTGTTCAATTCTATGTTGTGGAGTTTCACGTTGAAAACTTTAAAGATAGGTCAACAAAGGTGGTGGCCAGTACCCGCTGTTGGAGATGTTCGGGTTTGGGGAGAGATGTTATTTAACCGAATTCTCTCGTCTCTCTCCGTCGAGTCCCTGCCGATGGAATATTTTCCTGTGTCAACCATAGTGGGAACCTCAGACGACACAGCTACGGGGTAGGAACGGTGATTAATATTAGGCGCAGATTATCAGTATATAACTTCTTGCGAAGTGGTTCAGTTATATACTGATAATCTGCGCCTTCTTAGTAAAAGTGGTCGCGCTCTTCACAACCAACTTAAGCCTGGGTTGCAAAGTTGCGTTTTATATTGATATACATGATTTAATACGAGACAATAATATTATGACAACAAGATATACCCCAGTGGTTTTACGTAATATAGGCTATAGCAACAGTAATAGGAACTCAAGCCCAAGCCCAGTGGCCTTAGGTGACCCACTTAAGGTGTTAGGTAAGGTTAAGCTACTATGTGCAAGGTGGAGAGAATCTCCCGTTGCAGCAGAAATCGCTTGTTTTGCCTCCTGACTCAACGCCCGTTCACGCGCGTGCTGGAAAGTTGACGCCTTTCAGCGATGCTTTGGTAAAATTGAGTTCTGGTGATTATGAATCAACTGGCATGGACCTGGGAAACGAAACCCACAGCTTCTTTCCCAGACGGCCTTGTGACAAGGGATGGAACATGAAGCTGTAGTTCCAGCATGGAGACTCCTACGTCCTACGCACGCTTAAGCATTTATTAGCCCCTGGTATTTATCAAGTCTTGGCTTCGGCCAACAATGGAGCGTTCGTAATTGCGGAAATCAGCCTGCATCAAAGCATAACATCTAGATAGCCGTCATGAGCACCCGGGGCCACTGCCCTTACACGGCCGAAGCCCTGGTGAGTCCCACCCTAGGTAACACTGTAAAATCTCGGTGGCGGCCTTGAAGCTACGCCAAACGGGGACGACACAGTTTTAGAAAATCATCCGATTCTGTTTTTCCGTGAACGCTCTGAAAAGGATAATGTTGTTTGCGGTGCACGCCGCAAGCGAATAAGCCATTATTGCCATGGTTACACGGAAAATTTCTATCTGTGCAGTAGGAAGTCATTTTTGCACGCGGATTTTTCGGAACCACTTGCAAAACAAAGTAATGGTGAACAATTTCATTTCACTAAAAA
>JAHWFP010191017.1:0-29048 GCA_023313725.1 Lithobius niger
AGAGGGGTACTTGCACTATTATATTAGTCACTAGGTTTAGTTAAACAGGTTATTCTGTATTTATAAACCGAATTATGCATTTTCACACAAGGTAGTATTCCTACATATGTCAAGTCCTTTTTGCAGGCTTTTGAATGCCAGCAAAAAGGTGAGATTCTGGAAACTTCATTATGAACACTTACATTATGGTGAATTTCCTGAAAGGAAGACCACCTTCCTTACAGAAAATTTGTCATGTATGCTTTCATAAGTAAGGTTCCTGTTTCTCACGTCTTTAATGGACAATATACCCGTCCCTATCCGTAAATGACGCCCTGAAAGGCACGCTGAATGAAGCAGGCAAAGTAGAGAAGTCCAATTTCAACTAGTATTTTAGGTAGCAATGAGAAAATCAAAAATAAATCGAACTTATCGTATTCTGAATGCCGACAGGCTCATTTTACTTGGCTAACTAACGAATTTGGAAGAGACAATAACGCTTACGTCAACTTGAAGTTTGCTTTGAATCGAATTTGTCTCTTCCAACTTATCGTAACTGACCCCACAGCTGTCAGGACTCTGGTGCACTGCACCTATTGCACCACCAGTAGCTCCGTCACTAAATGGCATAACTTTTGCTGAAAATTGAGTTTGCGCAAACCACTCCCGTTTACTAACACAAACTCGAGACGTTCACTTTTGTTGAATTGTTGCGAAAGTGAAGGCATCAAAGAAATTAAAGAAGGGGCAGTGCGCCAAGTGATAAGTTGTGAATAACCTGCATGGATTGACTAGCGGTGTGCCATACACACCTTGCGACATAAGACGTACATATCGGATATATATATATCAGTCACTACATTGTTTTTGTAAATTTCGAAAAAAAATGCCGGTGCTCATTTTTTTACCGGGTCGTATTGGGTCATTCAGGTCACCGGATCAACTAATTTTCGAGTCACTGGTTTGGAAAAAAAAGAGGTCCAGTTTAACTCTTAGGATAAAGTTGATGTGAAAAAAAAAAATTATTCAGTCTAACTGGACGGTAACGTTGATGTGAGAGTTATCGTACCTGTTTCTTGGTGTGGTTCGGTTACTTCGTTGCCGGAAAGTTCCGTCTTTGGTGTTGGTATTGATATTTCTTCGAGTTCTTTCTCTTCATCTTCCAGAACTTCATTAGCAATTGCCAGGATATCATCAGTTCCAACCACATTGCAATTTCCATTGGGTTCCTCATCATCCACAGCCCTTTCCCGTGCCTGTTGCAAACGTGACTTGAAAAGTGCCGAAGCCCTTCGGACGGTTTCACTATAGTCTTCAGGATTAACGTCCAAACTTTGTGAACTTTGTTCTCGCATCAGGCTCCACTGCGAACTTCCAATTTGATCTTGCTTCTTTCGTAGTGATGATACAACATCGTTCCAGTTCCGTTTCTGATGTTTCCCAGCTGCCATTACCACCACTTTCCAGAATTTGTTAGAAAAGTGTTGACCGCTAGCACCTTCGCTTGCAAGCCCCTCAACGAGACCAATGTTGAAACCCTTAAGTAGGCGCCGTTCTTTGGTTCGAACTTTCTTGCCAACAACTACGAATAGAACAAAATAGTGATTAGCACAAAGAGAAATATTTCGTGCAAATTGATATTCTAGTTCCTGAATACTGGGTAATTCAAGTACGATCTCAAAAATTTCAAATATTGTCCGTGTAACAAATCAAGTCAATGCAAAAGTGCTGAAATTAAAAGTAAGTTTGAAGTGGTAAGCTCCAAATGACCAAGGGCCAACTTGTAACGAACTTCAGATAGATCTTAGGCGGCACTAATTTGAGTAACTTGCATATACGAAAATTTAGTTTGTTCATAGTTTTCAGAAATGTTTTCTAATGGTGCAAACCCCAGATCATTTACAAAAGTATTAGGAAGTTCCTTTAAAAGCAAAACAAATAAAATACAACATAAAAGTTTTACATAAGACACGCTAAAAAAAATTACAAGCAAATTTATACAAATTATATCCACTCTATAAAGTACACAAGTTGGCAATCCTGAAAATGTATATATGGGAAAATGAGGGTGTGTGTATGGCTGTAGAAGGGCCCTGGTTGGTTGCTTGCGCTCTTGTCTGTTGGGCATATAAAAGATTCAGGAATTTCCTAGAATTTCTTTTTCTCCATCACAAGGTAACCTCAAGGAGTTGAAAGGGGCGTTAATTCGAAGTTTTTTTTTTTTTACTTTACTAAAAATAACCCATTGTTGATTTAACACTAAAACTTAACCATGGTTATTAAAAATAAGAATAGCCCAAAAAATGTTCTTTGTTTATTTGTTTCATTCTGCATCTTTAGCTAAACGTTCAAAACTGTTAATTCTGACAACTGTCCCCTACACCCACATGACTTTGCACAAGAACCATGGTTTAAAATATAGGCATGTTCTATTGTTAGTTTTGGTGAGGCTATCAAACGTTTTTGGAATTCGATATATATCCATTAGCTGTCGCATGTACAATGCATAAGCGAAACACTTTGTGTAAGCACAATTTAGCCGCATTCGCTTACTTGTTGCCTGACTGAGGCACGACAATTAACATACGTACCTAAAATTTGTTTCCAACTTTAGTACACCTTTAGTTTAGTTAGGTATGTGGAGGTTTTATACGATTTATAATGCACTTATTAGGAACACGCTTGGTTTCCATCGCATAATGACCGATGGCCAAATGTGTGAAATTGTTTCGCAGCACCCAAATCGAACATTCACGCAAGATGGAGGCCGCGGTTAAATTGTGATTCAGGTGTGACGTAAAAAAGTTATATTAGACTTCAGCGTCCTCTAAACTTCTTTTAAATCTGATGTAATTTGTAATTTAGTAATCATGTCTGAAGTACTTCCAACGTAGATTTTTCACACGGGACCTTGTGTGACTCGTAATCGAAACGTAACTCTAACAAAATCGGCAGCGTACATTTGACCTTTGCCGCTAGTAGTGCTGGTCACGAATGAATTACCACGTGGCGTATTACGAATTCCTTGTTATGTTATCAGGTAAAGACTGAAAATTTGGCAGCATCCGGAGGATTGTAAGCCTAAATGCGTACCATGCTTGATACCGATCGGATAAACGATTTAACTTAAGAATGTGCTGGACAGAGTGTGAAAGACTAGTAATAAACCTACAGTACATTCCATAATAAATTCACATGTAGCTGTTTAATAATACCCTTTACACCACGGCTGTGATGTCACGCTAACTCAATGCCATGCTAAATTTCAATAGGTTAAATCCCATTAACCGTGACCGGAAGTGTTCGTCATCGCAAAAAGTGGGTTATCTAGTTTCCCCATACTTTTACCGATAACCCACATTTTTGATACTTTCGGATCACATGACCGGGAACGCACACATCAACGACCAAATAGAGCGTCTAAAAACTTACGAAAGGAATTACTTAACTTGCTGGAATATCCCAAATGAAATCCTATCCCTGCTAACTGACACGTCTTGCTCATTTCTAAGTTTATTAACTTCGTCTGGCCCCCTCCCCCCCCCCACCACAAACTAAAATTGAAACAGTTCTCAAACTACGAACGTCCACAAAGAATCACTTACCTTGCTGGAATGTCCCACTTGGAATCCTTCTATCCCTACTGCCTCACATATCGAAGTTAATTCACTCCCAACATTCTGCTCCGAAAACTTAAGCGTACCAGCTATAGGACACGTCTGTCTAACTCCCATCCATCCCCCTCCACAAACTTGAGCTAACTTGCCAAAGGAGTGACCTTCATTCATATTGATATACTGATTATCGTATTTCTTGAAACAATTTTTACAAACACAAAATAAATAACACAAAGCGTTTTTATCAAATATGAGTTAGCTTGACGTCCCAACTGTAGTATAAATCAGTTGTTGAGAAAGTCACGATTACGGATATTATACCACGGCTGCGATGATTGACCCTTGAATGGGCAACCCATCGAGCGCACCGAGCCATCGAGCGGACTTTTCCAATCTCGGGCCCATCATCGCAGACGTGGTATAATACTCGGTAACCGTGACATTCTTATCAATAACTATTACTTAAACCTAAGGGTCCAGGGTTTGAGTCCCTATTCGGGCGCCAAATGTAGTGTTCCACAATGACGGTGTAAAAATCCGTACAAAACTCACTTGAAAACTAGCTTGGAACTAACACACATTTTTTGCCCTTCTTCACTACTTAGATACATGACATGACTACTCTACCATCAAACAAGTCGTACACATTGCACAGCATAGCCGCTAGTGATGGTGGCACCCTCTGAATTAAAGGCGCGCCCCACAACTACCAAAGGGACTCTTTCTTTGGTTGGCAGCAGACACCTTATCGCCCTAAGGGATTCCCTGAAAGCTATTTTTCGAACATACTTTAAAAAGGCCATCTATCTAGATGGGCAATTAGATAATTGTTATATTCCCCCCATGATAAGCATAATTGTTATACTTCAGAAAGAGAAGTGAAACTGTAAATATGCATAATAAGAACAAATAGGGGCTTTGAATCTGATCTTCACCCTTGTCTGAAGGGGGCAGCTGCCCTCCCCCCCCCCCCACCACCGAAGGTTAGGATTCAGTAATAAAGTACCGTATACACAATTTTTACGTACCTTCTTTCTCAATGGGGCTTGTTAGAACTGTATTCATGCCATTATTTTTCAGAATGTCTAACAATTCGTAACGGAAAGTGGAGACGTCCTGCTTAATTTCGTTAACTTCATCTTCCGTGACGGCATGGTCTTCAGCTTTCCGCTGTTCCACAGTCACATAACGCCGGACAAGATTTCGCATCACGGTCTGCATATACGTAAGCATTATTTTAATACAGCTGGATATAAGTTATTTTTTAACTTGTCAAGAGAAATGAAAGAAGTACTGTCTTACCACGTAAGTTTCATCGAAGGCTTCGCGAGATTTTTTCTACAACATAAGAAAATGTTTATTATATATCAATTTTTGCATTGGGGAGTGGTTTCAATTTTCCTATAGAAATGTGTATTTTGCCCCAATCATAAAAGACTCATATCCGCCCCACTCCTTTTTTCGTATTTGGTCTCGGTATCTCCTTGGTTCCGTGAGCTAGCTGTGACCACTTAGCTGTCTGTAGTTTTCTTGGTTCTGTCAGGTTCCCAGGACACTCTTGTGAAACTTGCTGTTCATCCTTGGACTTTTCCAACTTTGGGGGATTATAAATATCCAAAACTGCTCTATTAACAGCTAATATCTCAAGTAGTTGGGGAGGAGAATTTCTGACTGAGACCCATACTGAAACGTCTTGGATACAGTCACAGCCACCTACGGTAAAGACCAAATCAGATCAAGACAAATTAGGCGCGGAAAATCAACCATTGACATAGAAGGAAGCGCAAGATTGCTAGGTGCTGCCATCTCTACACCAAGCGGCGAAATGATCCGGCCTTACTGTAGGTGGCTGCGATACAGTCGTATTAGTTCAGTCTCAGTTTATAGAGGGCGCCATGTGTTTTATATGGGTATTTCTACTCAGTTTTAAGCCTAAAATTAAACTAAACTAAACTAAACTAAACTAGCTATATTTTAATTATTATTTAGCCTAGCTTAGTTGTAATTTAGTTTACTTCAGATTTGGGCTGAAAAATGAGTAAAAATTATCAGATGGAACACGTGGCGCCCTCTGAAAACTCGGACTGAACTAATGGGGACCGATCTAACGTGTTTCAATAGGGTCTTTTTAGAGTTACAAATTCTCCCCCAAACCCTATAAATTCGTGCTATTATCTAAAAGACAGGGAAAGTTAAAATCCCAGAAATGTCTCGTTTGAATCTTCAAATAATGTTTAAACGAAGTTGTGGAAACACAGTAAGGATACATCGGTACTTAGTCATTGGTTAAGGAAGTATGCCTCCTTGCATAATTGCTGCAAGCAGGGCTGAACGAACTTAATGGGGCAATGTCTTAATAGTGAAGCAGACGCCTGAATAGATTCGCTTGTGTGGAACTAAGGAGCGATAAATATATATCCAGTGACGTGGACGCAGATCCTCTCCTCATGCCTGGTGACACGAAGTATGATGCGTGCGGCATGACGGTCGATTCATAACCACAAGAAAACTAATTTTTAGTACAGTACAAGATGGCGGGCTGATTTCTGAATGCCAGCATTGGATGGTTTGTTTTCGATTCGATAACCCTGAAATAATCGCCATGTTGAATTTTGAATTGTCACTGTGAGCAGCTGTTTATTGTTCCGTTGTCTGATCATTACCAGAAACTAGTCTTTGTGTGAGAATAGCAAATTGTAGAAATGTTTAAAATTATTGTTGCACTTTGTTCTTTATTAAGGACGGAAAAGCCAAAGGTTCATTCAACAAGAGTTAAATAAATACAGATGCAAACCTGTTAACGTTGCCTTTTGGACTTATGTCAGACTGCCTGAGCGGGGAATCGAACCCACGACCTTCGAAACCAAAGGCCGAGGTCCTACCGCTGAGCCATACTGACACGGCCTTTCAAAGGTCGTGGGTTCAATTCTCGCTCGCGTAGTCTTGACATTTAAATCCAAAAGGCAACGTAAATAGGTTTGCATCTATGTTTATTTGTTCTTTATCCTTGTTGTTTATTTGTAATACAATTATTTTTTTTACGTACTGCCTCATTCATTTAGTTGAAAAATAATCGTAAATAATAATGCTGGACCAGCAAATAGCTTTCAACGAGCAAGACGGTCTCGTTATATAAATCCGCCCTATGGGCAACAACCCACATTTACCACATTTTAAAATAGATTTATAGTAAGGAAATGACTAACGATGACAATAAACGGTGATTGTACTGAACTGGGCTATCGAGCAAAATTGATACACGTTTCATTTGGCCGGTATATCTTATTAATTGCGCTCCGTACTTACGCTATTGTCCCATTTTAAATGTTCAAATGTTGGGCTAAAAATTCAGAAAGCTTCAGAGGGTAAAAATTGTATTTTGTTTCATAAATTTCACATATATCTTGATAACGATAGCAGGCTGTTTTTCTTCTCTGACTAAATTTCATGGAATATACGTGAAAGTTCGTGTGACATTCACTGGGGGAATTAAGAATTAAAAAAACTGTTCAACCGTGGTAGGTTAGTGAGGAAGGTACAATGGAGAAACTTACAGTGACCAGTAGCAATTATTTTACAATTGATATTTTTACAACATGAACATATGACACTCTGTTATAAAGTGACTGGCAAAAACACATCACTACACATTTTTGTTTGAAAGCATGAATACGCATCATCAAGCTTCATTTCTTTAGCAACCTTTTTGAAACCAACTGAATAAGCAATATTGGCACTTACAAAGAATGGAGAATCCTAATAATAGCCAGAAATTGAGTTAAATATATTTACCACCATTTACAACTTGAGCCGACCTGTGATTCGGCGGAAGACATTTTTACAACTGGGTGTTAACTTTTAATGCACGGTGGGGACATCACGCTAACATATCCCAATGCTTAAAGCGAAGTGTAGAACGTCATAATACGATTAATCTGAAAACCCACACACGTCAGTCACCGTGGGTTAATTTTGATAACCCACACTTTTTCGTTTAATCTAACACGTTTATGGGGTCTACACCACCTGATCCACCATGACTAAGTTTTCATATTAAACTACACAACACAAATTCAGTCAGCATACCAGCGTAAACAGGAACATTTGCACTGGCGACATTTTTCACGGTACCGATACGAAAAAAAATGTCGCAAGCTAAGCGTAACTTGGCAACCTTTTGTCCCGACGGTACGAAAACGAGGCTACTGACACTTTGTAAATACACCTAAAAACCTACGAGACTCAAGCGAATAGTGCATTTTATAGTCTAATCGCATTTAAACTATTAAAGTAGAAAAAAAATACAGTTTCACCTTAAAACACAAACAGAACGTTTCTTCCCTTCGCTCTTGACTTCGTACACATGAAGCTTCTAATAGACCAGGCAAATTAGAGAATGAGGTAGATAAAATAACATAAAGTTGAAAATTGGCACATGTGTTCAGGAAGTACACCTGAATAACATATCAAACGTGGCCAACAATCCCACTGCTGCTTCCGGACGCCATCTTCGAAAATGGCTGCCAGAAAATGCATTTTCGGCTATATCTGCCGATCTATCAATTTTACGAAAAAGTTCCACAGGAGTAAATTAGTAGGAAATTAAATTTCTAACAGATTTGGTTCTATTCATTTTCTTTGGTTCTTTTGCAAATTTGTAGCGTATATGTTTATATTATCGGCGCAATTATTTTTGCCATTTATTGAATAAAACAAACAACAGCACTACCTCAAAATCAAACAGTATTTATTGTACAGTTTATCACATTGAAAAGAATCTTTCCTTCATAATAAGGCAGAATTTATGACGCAAAATAAATCCATTACACTAAGTAATTGGCAGTCACCATTGTCAAGTCTCTAGCTGTGGCACGGAGTTCATCATCGCTATCTTGTTGCAGTGCAGACTTCATTATCGGTATCTTTAAGCAAAACAGACACTGTATGCAACACATGTTTGGAACAAATTACCGTGGCTCGAAATGTATGGTGTATTCTTCATCTGATGAAGTATGCTGTCTTCAAGTTGACACTATTGAGGATTGGTTCATCCACTTCCACGGAAGTACCATTACGTTGAAGACCAATGGATGCCACTCTTTGCACATACATATACAAGTCATTGCGCAGCCGACTTTGCAATTGCACCATAATACATCCATTAGATTTTCTGGTGCTGGTAGGAGAAGCATTGTTATCGGGGTGAAGTATCTCGAATTTATCTTCCAGCCTCAGTCTGCAGCTGGGAGACCCCTTTCAAGCCGCTGCTGTACCTGATGATCGTATGATGTTGCAACGCTTCACTGGTGGGAGAAAGCGTTGCCAATTCGAAATTGTAGATCTCTAATGTTGTAGAATGGGGCTGGAAGATGAGTTCAGGTATGATTCACCCCAATAACTACCTCTCCAGCCAGCACCAGATAATCTCATGCATGCATCTCACATTTATTCAGTTACAAGATCGTGTGTAAAGACCTGTACAATCATGCTCTTCAATGTGTGGGCACTGCCACGGAATTGGATGTACCAATATTCTGGAGTGTCAACTGGATGACACTGATGAAAACACTTCGTCTGATTTAGACAACCAGCCTGCTTCATCCGATGAAGAAGATAACAAACGTTTCGAACCATGCTAATTCATGCCAAACATTTATTTCATACAGCTTTACTAAGAGTAACCTACTGACTGATTCCTAAAAATACCGGTGATGAAGTATGCACCACAACCAGATAGTGATGATGAAGCCTGTGTCCAACAATGATGACTGCCAATTAATTAGTGCCATGGAAATTTATTTTAATTCATAAATCCTATCTTACTATGCAGAAAAGATTCGTCTCAATGTTTTAAACCTTACAAGAAATATTGTTTTATTTTTAGGAAGTGTTGTTTGCTTTACTCAATTAATAGTAAATATAGCGCCGACAGTATGTTACAAATTTGCAAAAGAACTGTTCATCCTGCAAGAAATATGAATAGGACCAAATTTGTTGGAAATTTAATTGCCTACAATTTTTTTCCTATGGAATTTTTTCCTAAAAATGACAGGTCTGCAGATATAACCGAAAATTAATTTTCTGGCGGCCATTTTCCAAGATGGCGGCCGGAAGCAGCGGTGGGATTGTTGGCGACATTTGGTATGTTATTCGGGTAGACTTCCTGGACACATGTGCCAATTTTCAGCTGTATGTTATTTTTCTACCTTTTATCATAATTTCACCTAATTTGCCTGGCCCATAACCCGGAAGTTTCCATTCATGAATTTACATAAGTCGCGTGTAAAAATTCTTAAACTCATTATGATTCAAATAAAATTTACAAACAAAAATCTTTAAGAAACTCCAAGAAGTCAGTAAGTTAGCCTGACGTCACACCTTGGCATTAAAACACATATCCGTGAAGAAGTCGTGGTAAAACTATAATAATTGATCGTTTGCTCAAAACAGAATAGTCCAAACGTCTCGAGAGATTTCGCCACCCCTCAACATTTGGACTGTCCTTTTCTCGCAAACGATCAATTATTTCAGGTTACCCGCGTCTTCTAAACCGATATCTATTACTTAATTGATGGCCCCTTCTGGGGATTACGAAATGCCTTCAATGTTAGGCCATTGTTAGGCAAAAAAACAAAAAAAAACAAGATGTAAACAAGACAGACAAGAAGCGGCAGACAATACCAATTATTGTTACTCAGTATGTAAAATCCCTAGGCCTTAGGGCTTCGGGCAGATGACCAGGAGTGGTTAACGCTCGTTAAACCCTTTGAACCATTTTAAACCCTTTGAAAATCTAAAGTGCACACTATGTGATTGTTGAATGCATTTTCAAACAACTTTTTTTATTTTCATTTTACATTGACCGAAGCATGACAAGCAAAAACAATACAAGTTCAATGTAGTACATTTGCGGGCAAGAATTTCTCAGTTGATGGTTACCTCTGACCAGCCATGAACACACATAACAGCGTATGTGAAAATAGACAAATTTTCGGCCGCGTAGGGAAGTAAAAAACAGAGCAATTAGAAAGTGTCGAATCACCAAAAAGACATTTAATAGTCAAATGCTCTGCTTTTTACTTGTGAACAAGGCCAAAAAGGAGTGGAATTGGCCGAAAATTAAAGTCTATTTTTTAGGGCCACAATTATCTGAGAATATAAGTTTATTTTTTATCTGTACTCGGTTGTACACTCCTGATATCCAACTTCACCACTTAAAGGGACACCCGACCAGCCTTATAATCTTCCACCTGCCTAATAACAGCTCGTGCTGATCGCCTCCGCGCAAATACAACACCAAGGTCATCTGAGATAGTAGCCCGTTCTTCACAGCGAAGAACGAAGCTACTGTCTCATTTGGCATTGTGCCTAATAGACGAACCAGCACGAACGCATTAATCGTGTCGTCACAAACCGGAATGATTCTCGTTTTTTAACATCACAATTTATAATTTTCTGGGCTAGTGTCTTATAATTTTGCTCCGGCGATCTATTGGAATAATCAATTTTAATTTCGAACGTATTACGCTTTTAGATTTTTGATCTCGTGGTAATTATTAGCAAACTAGTACATGCACACACAGAGATGAAACGTCATGATTATTGTAAGCACGGAATGCATGATGTACTGCGGGACGCAGTAAGTAAAGTTTACAATTATTCAACAGAAAATTTCCTAGATGCCACTTTTTATAACGGTTTTTTAGCAAGGAAAAGACTAACGGTAAGGAAATAGACCTTTGGGGCGGTACTTGATGCGGAGGATCGAGAAAAATGGCGTTAGGAGGAATGTCCTTTTAACTAACACTGCCTAAACGGGTTCAGTCGTGGTATCTCAATTCCTATACGGTGGCATAAGTGAGCAGCACTCCCAGGTGCGATTTCCTAAACTTGACTAATGTGTGCGCAGCGTATCTTGAGTCCTGGAAGTATTTTACGAGCGACTACGTCTTCCTGGAGGGGGCGGCTTTAATCGACGGCCGCCATTGTTTTTGTAACCATCTTGGATATCAACAAGGCACTCTGCTGCCAAAAACGTACAATCGATTATCTGTGTTCGTTCTGCGGCGAACTCAAGATAGGCCGCGCACACTTTAGTGCTTCGTATTCAAAGTTTGTCCTGTTTCTCCTATATTTTTTATTTGCATAAGTGAAAATTAAACTAGTACGTAGAATGCTTAGGTGAAAACGTGCACCCAAATAGCATGAAACTGCGTTCATTAACCAATATCTGGGAGTTTTTTTTTTTTTTTTGCATCTGCTCTATTTGTTTGGTCATTTCTTCTTTCTTTTTTTGTTGAAGCATTTTTTGTTTTGTTTTTATCGTTTTGCACTGATTATGACGAACATGGTCTCATACAGGACAGACTAGAAATAAATATTAAATTTGTCCTGGCTACCAGGAAACTATTTAATGATAGCTTTGTTTCGTCTCGGTCCTGTCTTGAAAAGTTGAGACGAGATGATCGAGATATTACCGTTACATTATAAAGTCTCAATGCAAAACATGTGACCACGTAAAAATGATCAGTTATCATTTTAACATTCAACACAAAGCAAGAAATGCATGATGTCAGATTTAATATGCTTCCATGCTTGCTAATTATTCATTGGAAAACTAAACTCGTAAATATAACTTACACGATTTTCTTTCCTGCCCTCATTTTCTCTTTCAAATCCAAACTAATTCAATTTTTATTTTACATGTTCTTTAAGGCGGAAAAATCAGTTTATTGCAATTACGATGATCAACAATTTTTATCTTTGTGAATGACAAACTGCACACGGATCGCTGCATCCGCGGTTCTTTAAAGATTGTGTTCTCAATAATTATTGTCGTAAAGTGATTGTCCTTTCATGCTAAAAACGTCTCGTAATAATTGGCTTTTTTCCACTCTCACAGAAATAATTTCTGCAATTCGAGGAAACCCAGAATTACACGAGACGTGACCAGTGGCGTAGCTAGGAATTTGGGCAACATGTGCCTAGGCAGAGGGCAACATGTGCGTAAGGAAGACCTGGTGCTTGGTGGTGCCTGGTGCCTATGAAAAGTAGATAGTTACTGGCGATAAGGGCAACGTGTGCAAACAGTGAGGGCAACGTGTGCATTGCACACGTTTGCACACCCTTAGCTACGCCACTGGACGTTACTGAGAAATGAGATTTAAAAGTTGTAACCGAGAAGACGCAAAGTCTTTTCTCGATGAATTCCGTATTAAACCCTGTCGAAGTAACACCAGTATCTGAATATTAACGTATTCTCATGTTTCCGACAAGGTGGTTGAGGTATTTACCATTTGCCATTGAGATTTAGGAACTATGGGGCGTACCTACGGCTATGGCAACTTCTAGATAGGCTTACCATAGAATTTTGTTTTTTACCTTGAACGAAGAACGTATAACTTTTTTCTTGCATCCAAAAAGTCGTTGAACACTTTTGGGGCTGGGGATAATGTTAAAAGGTGGTGGAACAGTTTGACCCTCTTCAAAGAAACTCATCCAAAGCGTGGTCCGAGCAAACTTCCATTCCACATCTGAGCGTTCCTAACAATGAATGAGAAGGTAAGTTTAAAAAAAAAACAGCGATGTGCCAAACGAAATAGTTTGGTCATTTCAGGATAAAGGGCAAATTATTTTGATCTTACAGATATGACATTGTAGGAATTGCTCATCATGGCAATTAGGAGATTGAGCAATACCACGACGTTGATCACAGAGTATGACCCAAACATCAACAGGCTCCAAAAGCGAGTGTAGCTTTTGACAATGCTTAAGTCAAAATTCATCAAATCGACCAGGCCAAAACTGGCCCAGAACAGCGACTGGGAAGACTCGAATAAACTGCAAACAAGAATTACTCAAATGTATTTTACGAAAATACTTCACACTTCTTCACTGGACTAGTGTCAGATAACAACAGCTGGGAGTGCACGCTAAGCTACAAACCATGGTTCAGGAATTCCAAAGCCTCTGGTTCTAAATAGGCAGCACAGCTACAGTGTGAAGTGACGTGGAAGCCTCATCTATGAAAGGGAGAATACATATTGAACCGTACTTTGCAAATCGCCGCCATTTTGTGCAGGCATCTGAGCTGTGGTCCCAATCCGGCATGCCACCGGGCAACCGGTAGCAATGAGCCTTCTCCCGTTCAGCGTAGTACCATAACAGTTGATTCATACCGCACGCAAAGGCAAACAACACCAGCGTGTAGATAAAGAAGAACTTCATGATGTCGTACACCATCCGCCCAAGCGAAATTTGTAGAGGTCCAAGATATTGGTTCACGGAGAATATGTGAACCATTTTCAAAAAGCTGTAAGAATACCAGTAGCACATAAGGTATGAGAAATATGTTGTTAAATAAGTCATGCTGAGTAAGCGTAAGGAAAGCGGGGGAAAGGTAGCAAAGCCAAGCCGAAGAATTTTGTGTTCCTGTTTCATTTACCAGACTACAGCTTATATGCAGCTTTATCCATGCAACCCCTCACCACTCCTACATTGAGTTAAGTTTTTTCCGTGGTAGTCTACATAAATTGCATAAAACCTTTCTCGGAATTGTCAACTGTTGAAAGTATCACGAACAATGGTGCTGTGTTGACTGTTCAGAACATGTCAGTTCTGTGTAAAATAATGTTCAGAACATGTCAGTTTTTGACTGGGCTATTTTGGTGTTATGTTTACGTTAGGGAATTACGGTATTTTTATTTGGGGGGAGGGGTTGTAAGAATTTTCATGTTTTGGAATTTATTAATTTGCCTCCCAGTGAACGACAATAACAATTTTATTTAAAATTTTATATTAGCATTACTGTATTTTTTTTGCTGTCCACCTTGTACTCTAAGTAATCTAAAACTCTTCTTTCACTTCCCAGTATGAAAGCGGACCTGTAATTTAACCCCCCAACCAACTTCAAATTTTTCTGAATTTATTTAGTTTAACAGAACCTGACCATAATCTAAACATTACATTACATAAATTGCAGCATACAGCCAAATGCTGCACAGCACTGAAAGGATATTGCTTTTTTCCTCAATTGTGCTGCAGTTTGCAGTGCTGCATGCGTATTGGATGAGTCTCTTTTTCCTTTCGTGCAGCAAAAAGCAATTAAAACACATCCACCAAATTCTATTCGTTCATACTGATTACCAATAAAACGATAACTTTCTTCAGAGATTCAGAGATTACTGTCAATTACCTGCAGTTGTCTGTATTACGGTGAACAGACTCGACAGAGTGCTGTTTCTTTTTCTCGTGATGTACGCATGATGTAGGCTTGCAGGCAAGTGCTGCTGTTGCTGCACCATTGCGTGGGAAAGCAACTAACTCTTAGTGTTTCTGGCAGGACAAGAAACAAGCCGAGTCTTGATTTGATAAGATCAAGATGTGATGGGAAATTTCAAGATCAAGAACAAGAATGATTGCGTCGAGATTGGGACAATATAAAGAACAAAGGTCGAGACTTGGCTTTTCTCAATAATGATAGAAAGGCCATGAAAATGCTTAGTATTTTGCTAAATATGTACGTCTGTATTGTTCTCATCGTAGCTAGCCGCACCTGTAACAGAGTAATGAATCGAAACTTTGTTGCATAGAAAACTAGTGCATGAAACGCGCGTCGTGTGTTGCATTGGTGCTGACATCATGTCCTCCCTAAACGAACAAATTGGTGACATATTTAGTGATAAAGCGATCAGTCATTCATACAGTGATCAGCCCGTTAGCGATGACTAGTCTGCAGTGGATTACTTCTACAATGTTCGCTAATGGGTAGAGACCTGTCATCATCGTGTAAAATACTAACTGATAAGAACAATTGTATGTTCGACTATGTATAGTGTGGCCATAGTCCATAAACAACACAGAATGTCTTAAAGTAGGGTATACACAACTTGTAAGCTGAATATATATATATATGTATGTATGTACATATTTTCTAACTGTTAGTTTGGACCTCCCACTTGTGAACTTGCCTGGCCCAGGACCCCATAGTAGTTAATTACGTGTGTCTTTTAAGACACGTGAATCTGTCAATGAATCTGTCCATATATGATACTGTAAGTCATTGAAAAATGTGTGGACGACAGATTTGTAATGCACGTAGGCCTACTTAACCGCCAGTAAGTGCACATAAAGGTACTGAAACGAATCGATTATTTACTAAAAATTTACAAAACTGAGTGAATTTTGGTCGAGGCATATCAAACTTTCAAGACAGTATATAGAGTCACCAAGATTGAGACAAGACCAAGATTGCAAGTATGGGATTCTAGACAAGATCAAGAATATTTATTTCTCATCTTGTCTCACTAGCATCACTACTCTTACCTAAAAATCATGGCTGCACCAAACATACCCTCAGAAATAAGCAAGGGATCAAAATCATACCACTTCTCTCTTGGATAATTTGGATCAATGCCAGCCTGCAATTCCATCTTTACCTACAATTATACAGTTTAATTAGTGTATAACCCCAAAAAGTTTAATACCACCATTAACTATTATTTCCCCTAAACAAGTCTTACCTGAAGCCAAGAAGCCACTCTTAGTCCGATCCAAGCAAGATAAAACGAGTAATTGATGAAATCCAATATATTCCACATGTCGCTCATGTAGCCAAGAATACCCTCTTTCCATAGTTCTTTCACTTCGTACCAAACCAGACCTTTAAAATTGAGACTTCCATTTTGAGTCACAAGGATAACGCCAGGCAATTACAAAATTAACAACCCATTAACATTTCAAGTTTTCGTCTGCACTAATGTTCATAGTTGCCAAGTAAGTCATTAGATAATAAGTAACAGAAAACCTTCTTCGGGAAAAACATGAACAGCAAGAAAAGTTTTCCATTCCATAAAAGTACCCATGCAAGCTATAGGAAATGTAAAACCTGCAAGCAATGGTTCGCCCGTAATTTTAGAGCAGAATTCTTAATGGTCTGATTGTGTGGATACTTTTCTGAAACAAAAAACTCATGATCTTGCTTTTAACATTTACTTTGAAGAAGTTTTTTTTCTTTCTTAAATCTTAATTATGGTTTGTTTTCCCCTTTTCCGCAGAAAAGTTTCTATATTTACGCGAAATCATTACCCAAACGTTGCAATACTAGTTGTACACCTCCAGTGGATGTATTTTTACATTTACACATTATTTAATTGAAACAGATTTAAAATGAGATGGAAAAATATTTGAGATAAAGCAGATATATCAGATACGAGGTAAAGAGGTAATATGTAAATGAAGATTAATAGGTCATACGAGAATTGAGATGATAGATGAGATATGAGATATTTTTGCCGTGGTAGAAGCATGCAAGTGAATGGTGCCTTCGTTACAAATAAATTAAAACGGTTTCTTTAATTAGAAAGTGTTAAAATATTTTTCTTTATTAAAGCTTTCTGCATTACACGTTTAAATGGTAAATTATTTATATGTACATGTCTATTTATACACCTACTGCATATTATTATTTCGGATTACAACCAGAAAATTATTTCAGATTTACGACCAGTAAAGTGCCATTTTTAGTAATTATTGTCACCCGATTTTCCAACGAACACTCGGCTCAGACTGTTTCGAAAAATTGTGAATAGTCCATCAGTTTTCCACAACGGTGGAACTTCCATTTACCAAACAGTTGGGCTAAGCATTGGGTGGGATATAGGGGTTCCACTGTAGTAGGAACTGTGAAACCATTTATAGTTAGTTTTTTTTAAAAATAGTTTATACCTCTTGTACCAGCAACATACTTAATCCTTCGTCCACGTATACACAGAAACAGATACAAAAGACGCAAAAGAGAAAAACGAAAATCAAAGCATCGGTATGTCCACAAAAAAGGGAACAGAACAATATTGACCAACTAACTTTACCTATTAACAGGTAAGAACCAGTTTGGTAATAGCCGGAGAATAGGAAAGACAGGGTTGAAGCGTGACGCACCGGAAGAGTTGAGCCTGCGCCCATATTACCGTGTTGCTAATTCGTACCATAAGAGACTTGGAAGAAAGTAGTTTTCTTTTCTGCCTTTGCATCCACGCGATTTAAGATGCGAGTGTATGGATGCTGGGTAAGAGGGCAATATCCTCGTGGTGGTCATCATGCCAGTTCCTTCCAGTTTTGATTTTGCGATGGAGCAGTAGTGTCACCATACCATACTCGCGGTGGCGAGTTTCGATAGTTAATTTCAAATTGTGTTTTGACCCCAGCTATAGTAAAGCTACATACGTGAAGTCTGCTTGAAGTAGTTAATTATACTCCCATCATAACATCTAGGGACTGCAGTGCTAAAGTATATTTTCTCGTCTTCTTATCTGTTTCATTGTAGAATAAAATAAACCGTTTTTTTTAAGTACTAATTGCTTTGATTTGATTGTAATGTTGTATTATCTCATTGTCCAGAGCTGGTAGCATTTGGAACATTTCACTAGAGCCCTGTCTTGTCTTGATATAAGGATGAAGGCGGGTTCTTGGATGATTTGGTGATGATGGTTTATTGCATGATGAGAGACGTCTTGTGCAAACGCAACTGACGCTCTACCTTGCCACGCGTCGCGGCTTGGCAATGCCAAAAGTACGGGTAACAATGCAGTGCCTCAGGTCAGAGGCGCTACGTGAGGTAGCAACCTCACATGCTCCCCCAACTTTAAAAGAGGCGTCTGCCACAGAACTGTGTCCTGTGTTCTTCCACACCAGAAGAAGTCGAGTTTCCATACCAGAGTAAGAGACTCAAGACCAGGATTTAAGGAAAGTATTCAGTCGACGTACATTCGGTTTTTTAATGTGGAAAAGTCGGAATGAGTCTGCAACTGGTTCGAGGTCTGATTCAGGCTTTTGCACATGTGTGGAAGGAGTCGTACAATGAACATACTTGCTGTAGTCACACTGGAGCAACTTACCTACAACCCAGAGCACAATCAGGCATTCAACTACTCCGGGTAAAGCCCCACGCTCCTCTCTTTTCCATTTCTGAAGCATGAGTTGCCACGATTCTGGTCCAAACCATTCCATTATTAAATACTCGGCTCGTTGAGATGCTACAGCCAGGAGGACTGAAAAGAAAAATAAGGGTTATTATTTTAGTGAAAATGGAAGTCTTCATCGCCACTAATTCTTATACATACAGAAATGCACGGAATAATGGTTTCACTATTTTAGTCTATAGCAGCTCTAATACATTCGCGAACAATTATTGCTGTATGTTCCCTATGTATCCTTTGTGTAAATAAAATAATAACTAAAATATATCTGTGACCACAATGCCAATTTAGTCCACTCAGGAACTTATAAAGAATTGTGTTAAGATTTACTACAAAGAGTGTCTTTCGTGTGAGGAATTTTCATGCAATAGCAACTCAGTCGGTAAATACATTGGTTTATGAAACTAAGATGCAGAATCGAGTATATAGGCAATAGTCAAGTTTTTCATTTTACTGTGTTAGCTACAAATTAAAAAGGCCAGCAAATCTCGTAGTTTGGTTGCAAGTGTACCTATCCACTAGGGTACATTTCACCACCTCAAATTAGATTCCCTTTCAGTCACTAGATAAAAAAAAAACACTAAAACATAGGTTATTCCAGGATTCCAATACTGATGCTAGAATTCCATTCTCAGACTGGTCATTACATCAAATTTTTGTTTAGGGCTCCAGGCCGTGCAACCTGGTCTCTGCGGCCAGTGATAATGCTTGTGGTATACATAGCACCGCGCACTTGGCTGCCGCGGATGGTCAGTCGCAGCCACCTCTGGGATCCCGGGTGGCGTGCAGGCTACCACAGTGCGATAATGCTTGTTCCCTGTTCATTTTTCATCACGTGATCAAAATAATCGAGGGAAAACGGACGTGGATGTGGCGCACATCGCCGTTTTTAATTGGGATAGTCATAGCACCAAGAGTAGAAGTGAAGATAGGGGTCTTCAAAAATGGTGATTGGTGCAATGCATGTGGTTCCAATGGAGGTCGACGACGGAATTGTCAGAGAAGGAATTGATGTCAGAACAGGCTGCGAGAACACAGGAGTTACACTAGAAAATTCTTTGGAGACTTGAGGCAGTGTTGGAACAGAAAGCAAGACTTGTTGTAACCCAGCAAGCGAAACTGAGGTAGCTGTTGAGGCTGTTGCTATGGGAAATGCAACAGGCTGCAACAGGCCGCAACGACCACTGGCCGCACACACCTGCCGACTAGTGCGCGGGGGCCCTTAGAACTCTAGATGCAGTGGTTGGAAAAATACTGCATGCCTTTACATCTTCCGTTGAAAATGTTGTTTTTTCCCTGTTGCTATGGTGCTCCCCAGTTCTTTTTGAAAGTCTGCAGACGCTTACGTTTACTTGGATGCTAGTGTACAAGGATTTTGCACTAATTGTTCTGATGCACGTCTGGTGCCATATTATTTCTTTTGGGAGGAAATGAAATTAAGAAACTTCACTGCCTTTCTAAGCGGAACACCAACGACTAGCATGACAAGTTTTTGCCTTTGTATTCTTTATTTGCACAAGAATTCTTGGATTTCCAAGTTCATTTTGTTGTTCCAAACATTCCGACAACTTCACATCGTTGGTGAAGGATTGTATGTTGCAAAGCCAGCATTTACCAGGAGAGTTAAGTTGAAATTTGCTGGTTTGTAAATTAGCGGGTTTGTTTTTTTGACCAGTGTGTATTTTGATGTTGCCTAAGAACTTATTTAAACATCACCCCCCCCCCCCCCCCCCCCACACACACACAAATGACTAACAAGGCGTTATACGACGGTAAAATTAGGTTGCATTGGAGAAAGATAATAGATTTCGGTAACGAATATAATTATAGCTGTAAAACCATAAAGTGTTAATGGCAAATAATCGAATATATGAATTCGTGCACAACAGTTGCAGGAAAAAAAAAAGAAAATCATGTAACATTCATGTAATCGTGCAGAAAAATAATATAAAAATTCATACAACAGTTCATGCAGGAAAAAACAAAGATGTCCCAATATCGTTGTAAAATGTTACACAGAACTTAACTCATTACAAGTTTGCTTTAGTAAAAGTAGATACGATTTAACAAAGCACCATTATATGTATTTTTTCCTCTTATGTTCTCCAGTATTTAGGCCACCATTCAGTCAGAAATTCTGCAGAATAAACGTGGTGATGTGTCTTCAATGTCAACGTCAGACTTTCTTTTGAAATTACAGCGTAAAGGGTTAAATGTCGTCCTTATTACCAGCTAGTTCAGCAAAATGTTGTAGATGATCCTTTACTTTTAGATCAACGATCAAGGTCTCATACTTACAAAGGAAGAACAAATAGGATGAAGAATTACAGATGAACTTGACGAATGGTTTTTTGATGTATTGGCCATTCTTGCTTTCGGGAGAAAATAGATAAAGAAGTGAATACAAGGGATACATGGCCCCCATCTTAGCAGATTCCATTACTTGGGCCATCATGCTCTTGCGACGAAATCCTGGGACACCTTCATACCAGATGGTGGCAAGTAGTTGTTGGATACTTGGGTGAGCCACAAACTGGATTACAAAAGGAAAAAACATAATGTAGTATCTCCCTTCAATAGATTTATTTGTTTGTTTCTACGGCAATTTTGTTCACTGGGTAGCTTTGATACCTTTCACTTGTCATTAGGGACCAGTTTACGAGTCATCGCGTGGGGAGGGGGGGGTGGCATGCATGTTTTTGGTCAGTCAGGGGACGCGATGTCAGAAAAAAAAACGGTGATTAAACTTGACGAAAAATGCAATTTTAAGTCTCCGAATTGGCATTGCGTATTTCTCAAAATGCCTTAGCTCAAGCTTCTTGGGACACACTAAGACATGCACCCCTCCCCCTCAGTCACGTTTAAGTATTTACAAGATTTTGAAGTTGTCAGTGTCAGTGCTAATACTGAGTACAGTAAACAGGGTGGTCCACAAAAAAACTGACAACCCAAAATTTTCTAAGCCCAACTTTTCTAGTTAGCACCCCTCAGAACTGGGAGAGGACAGAAATCCTCCCGTTTCATTAGCTTTGATTTCTGCCCTTTCCTGGTTCTGAGGTGTGCTAACTAGAAAAGTTGGACTTAGACAATTTTGGGTCGTCAGTTTTTTGTGTACCACCCTGAATAGTTATGTAATAGATATCTGTGAATCATAGACGATTTAATTTCTCGCAAGCAAGAAATGGCTAGTCCAATATCGAGGAGGTGTAGGGAAACACGAGTGCGCTTGCGCGCGAGTTTTTTCCTTCAGTCCCGAGATATTGTACTAGCAGTTTCGAGCTCAAGAGCAATTCTAGCCGTTAAATCACCTATGATTCACGTATATGTATTTTAATGCTAAGGTGTGACGTCAAGCTAACTTATCGTCTTTTACGAGTTTTATAAAGAGTTGTTTGTAAATTTTATTTGTGAATCATAATGAATTGAAGTATTTTTACATGCGACTTATGTAAATTCCTGAACGGAAGTTCCGGGTTCGAAACGGGGTTGGAAGCTTCCTGTGTATGAAGGCCGACCGAAGAGGAGAGACGTTCCATAATACCGATGTTTGTGTTTTAAGGTAAAACTGTATTTTTTTTTTACTTTAATAGTTAAATAAGATGAGTGTATAAAACGCGCTATTCGCTTGAGTCTCGTAGGTTTTTAGGTGTATTTCAAAGTGTCAGTAGCCTAGTTTTCGTACGTTGGAACGAAAGGTTGCCGGGTTGGGCCATTCCTCCGTGGTGGGGGCCTAGCATAATGCTCGAGTTTTTTTTTTTTTTTCGTGTTAGGCTAGGAAGAAAAATGTCGCAGGTTGTAAATGTGCCTGTTTATGCTGGTTGCAATGAGGTATGCTGGTTGAATTGGTGTTGTGTACGGTAATTTTGCAAATTCAGGTCATATGTCACATGGTGGAGCAGGGGTTGTGTAGACCCCCCGTAAAAAGTGTTAGGTTACCAAAAACGTGTGGGTTATCAAAATTAACCTACTGTGACGTGTGTGGGTTTTCACATTATCCGTATATATATATATATATATATATATATATATCCGTGTATTACACTTTTAGCATGGGGATGGGTTAGCGTGACGTCACCACCGTGCATAAAAAAATTTATTTGGCATGAGTTTTCCTTCATATTGCAAGTATGACTGTTGAAGGCACGGCTGGAGGTATGAGCATATTGCTGTCGTATGAAAAGTTGGTGTAGCCTACTGCACGAAGAACAAAGAACATTTAAAAACCAAACCTCTAAACGTTTTCTAGACCATTTTTTTTTTTTTTAAATATCACAGCACATTTTTCACATCTGGGCTCAACTTGTTAATGTGGCAGGCATACTAATTATTTAGCCTCAGCGGGCATAAGAAAATCCCACTTTTAGTTGGGGTGGAGAGACCGAATATTTGTGGACCTTCACTGAGGCAAGATTTTGTTAGGTTCTTGTAAGTTGAGGGTCATCCAAATTTTGCCGGTCACGAGTTCAAGTCCCTGCATCCCCACCTCTTTACCCCCACCATAAATAATGACCATCCTTAATGCAAATGACTGAGATTCATTGGATATAGTGATGCTGTCGAAACAAGAATAGAGTTAAGCATTATTGATATTTGCCTCAATCTCCATCTCATACGTTCGGTACTGTCTAGATCTAGACAGTAAAAATTTCCGCCTTTTCTTGCCTCACATGGAAAGGCGCTAATAAATGCATACACGTCCGTAGCATGGGAATTCCGTGTTGTCATATTCCTTCCTTTGTTCACAAGGTGGCCTGGGAGAGAAGCTGTGGGCTTCGTTTCTAGGATCCAGGCCAGTTGACTCAACATTGCCTGTGAGAATGGTTGTCCTCACGGACTCCCGTCATCTCACGCCTGCCCTTCACAGCCCTCATAGCACGCCTACTCACGGGCTAGAGAGACACTCAAAATGGTTGCCTACCACACACCCAAGCAGAGACGCAAGGAGAGAGAGAGAGAGAGAGATAGTTGTACAGTTGCACCATGGAGCTTAAAGTCCACGGTTGGACGCGCTGAGCAGCAGCGATCGAACTGCATTAAACTGTCAGTCCGCGATCACCCAGACTTATGGACATCACTTCCTTCCCCTTAGAGTTCGTTGTTTTTGAATTTCGAAATAAATTGTCCAATTTTCACCATAACGTTACCGCCGCATCTTGTGTTGTCCTTCCTACTGTTTGGGTGCCAGAACTTGCCAGGGCTTCTTTGAAGACGTGGAGTTTTCACTCGCATTCTTGTTGATTCTATGACTTTGACTGTGCGACTTGCATGGGAGCTACTCTCGTTGCCTGGATCGACCAGAATTGCCCTCTCGTGGTGGTACGTAAGCGCGCGAGCGAAGGAAGGAAAGAGGGGGAGCTCACAGACCACCCTCACAACCCAGAATCTTATTTTACCAAAGCAACGTTAGGAGGAGTCAACTTTCTGGCATGAATTGGGTTTGAGCCATTAGGTGAAACATGCGATGTCTACTTCATGATCATAAAATGCTGTTGCATGCACAGGTGCCGCATGCCTGGGTCTCGTTGCTCGTAACTCGCACAGTGACGAATTTGCGAGTTTGGACCTATGACGCTGATGGAACAACTATCCTTTGACGTAGAGGAGCCATGTGTCTATTTCCTTGCGATGCCGCTAGATTTAACAACACGTAATTGATGCATTGGTCAACCAGTTAACTTATACCTCATGGTTAAAACATTATTGCAGTGCGGTCAATCTAACACTCAACATTGTAAACTGTGAATAGTTAAGGAATTTTAAAGAAGCATGCTGCTGGTAATCAAGTGATCTTTCAAAAAACACGGCAAATTAAAACATTGCTGCTTGCTTATATCCAATAATGTTTTTCGACGTAACTCCATGGAATTATAACGTTTGATTGTTCCATTTATCCACTACAGGAAGACAGGCAACCGTATAAAACCAAAAGATTCCGTTAACGTCACGCGTTAGCATGGCACCGAAAATATCATTGACACTAGCGAATTGGAATCCTGAATATGAAACCTGATCGCCGTATCATGGCGAAGCGCTTGATATAAAACGAAAGTTTACAGCAGACGATGTGCTTCTACCACAACACGAAATCAATAACATGCCTGCATCTAATAGTTGACCACGTGCCTATTTATATCACAACACGAAAACAATACCATGCATGCATCTAACAGTTTTAGATTGCTCGTTCTACGGCAACGTGAAGTCTCTACACGATATTGCATGAATGAATAGGCCTACTCTCTAACACAATCTTAAAATTACGAAATTAAAACGGCAGCAAAAAATTTAGTTTAAAAGCTAAAAATAGGCCTAAAAGCTAGAACTAGGCCTAAAAGCTAACACCTTTTACCTACAATATTGTAATATTTTACTACTTTTAGATTATAATAGACGTCGCTGTTGCAGTGCATGATAGAGGTGTGCACCTCAATATTTTTGTTGGTGGCGTTGTCGAATTTTATACCAGTGACAGCACTGTCAACTTTTTGAGTCTTTTGATTTTTGTTAATTACTGATGCAGTTAAGTGCTATATTAATTAATATTTTCAATTTAGGGAAGACACTTTGAACAGGAGTTGTTGTAAACAATGAAAGAATTATTGGCGGCGGCAGCCCTACCAGCAGTGGCTAACGTGCCGTTTTATTTTAGTAGACGGCGATGGCCCACATCTCTGTGTGTCCGGGGCCTTTCTTGAGTTCTCCGCAGAACGAACACAGATAATCGATTGTACGTTTTCAGTAGCAGAGTGCCTTGTTGATATCCAAGATGGTTACAAAAACAAAGGCGGCCATCGATTAAAGCCACCCCATCCAGGAAGAGGTAGCCGCTCACAAAATACTTGCAGGACTCAAGATACACCGCGCACACAATAGTAGGACGTGAACTAAACATAAAGTAATTGCTGGAGCAAACGAAAGTCTATTAAAATAAATATGATGCGCAGCTTAGGCCTACTTGAAAAACAGCTAAAAAAAAAAGAGAAACGCCAGGAAAGAGCAGCAGTACGTTACACCAAAAGGGAAAGTGCCCAAACTTAGCCGATTGAGTATTGCACGCAGATTTTTAAGGAGTTTAACAAATATGGTAAGAGTCACTAAAATAAACGCTGAATAACTTTTCCAACCAAATAATAACCCAAAATCCGCCATCATTTTCACTCCTCCCGTGTTAAGCCTAACATTTACGGCATTCCATTTACGAGGCTAAGCCAAGGCTAGAGTTACCCCAATAAGTCAGCTGAGCCAGACCTTATACCACCGCTCAAACTTATAATTAAAACATCATTAGAACTGACTCAAGACTTTGCGCCTTATTCCATCAGCTAGGCTTTTGATTTGGAATTGACCCCAACCTGAAGCTTGACTCACGTTAACGTTGTCTGTTTGTCCCTTAGCTGTGGCGTTGATGTTGAGGAACAGTCGTAGTACACTGTTAAAAGTGTAATTTGAAGGTAACTTTGAAAGTCTATGTGCAGCGACTTTCAAATAAAAGTTACAAAAGTGTCATTTTTGTAACCTTTAAATACCATTAGTTGTAACTTTGAATTTGCAACTTTCATAATTCTTTTAACTTTCATTTAATACAGCACGAAACTCTGACAAATGTGTGCTTCACAGTTACAATACAAGGTACGCCTTTGGGCATAAAAAATGATCGTTTTCGTTATACTGGAGCTTTAAATAATGCCATTCAACAATGCCACTCTTTGGCGTCAACAATGGAGAATTCCTTCTACCTTCAGTGACGTCTGTTCTTATTTACAACAATGAAAAAGTTTGCATTGTTGTCGGGCTACTTGAACCTCGATACAGTGCGATAATTTTTTATTCCCAAAAGTGTTACTTTACTTTCTAAGGTATACCATTTTAAAAAAGTTACAGTATCTTAAAACGTACGAATAATTTTGGATGTTATAACTCTTATTTTGTTGGTGTATAACTTTTAAATCGTTGAAATCAAAGTTATACCGTCAAAGTTACCCTTTTAAGAGTGTACGAACCAATAATCGCGACACTGAGTGAAAAGTTGGTGAACCAAGTGCACCAGGAAGCAAGTGGCAAGGTTAAAGTGGAACTATCACCGATAGAAAAGGGAACGAAAATACCATGGCGCCATCTAGCGGCAGTGATATTGTTAACCTTTACAGCTTGCTCCCAAGTGCACGAGGACGCACCATAATTTAATTTAATAATTAAGGAGGTCGTGGCTTGGTTGTTTCATTAAAAGAAATGCCGTTGGGCTTTCCTAGGCTTGGTGCAATCAAACCTTTTTGGAAACTGGGCGGCTTCCCTTGTACCGGTTTGGTTTTATGTGGATTACAACTACGTCACATGCTCATTTCAACGGAATGTTTAAGCATTCTGAATTTGAAAATAAATGCTTGGAAGAGGGACGGTGGAAACCCAGCCAAACAGCAAAGAAAGTGGAGCCTGTTTCAAGTGCTAGGTAGCGCTAGATAGCGCTAGATGTTGCCAGATTCTGCAGACTTTCAATCAATGCTAGTGCCATTTTAAGCATAACGACATCACGAGCGCTTTTTTCTATATATACATCGACCGTTTCGAAACGGAGATTTTTAACCGTTAGACGGGCGCCATCTCGTGACAGTTGTGTCGTTACCTTGACCGCTTGCGCCCTGGTGTACATGGACACACCAAGACTTGGGGCTAATTTGTTGTGTAAAAAGAAACTTGTTTGTGCATTCCTTCGCTTGTTGAGTCAAGTGGTACACAAAACTAAATAACGGTAGACAGCGCTAGATGCTGCAACTGGTCATTCGATGAGTAGGCACCTTTAATGACTTCATCATTTTTTTTTTGGGGGGGGGGGGGAGGAGAAATCTATATAATAATCTCGGAATCCGGCTAAAAGGAAGACTAAAAGGAAAACCACTTCTCCCCTCCTTGCGCCCGCATTGAAAATACGCCAGGAACTACCTGCATGGAAACAGGAGGCAGGCATGAGTGGTCGATCAACTCAATAAAGGTTCAATCTGACAAGTCGTCGGGCCGAACAATCACTTCTCCCCTCCTCGCGCCCGCATTGCAAATGCGCTCTCCCATTCTACCTGCAGCCAAACAGGAGCCAGGCATGGGTGGTCGCTCAATCTGACAAGTCGTCGGGAAGAGTGCCGGAAAAATGTCCCGGGAAATGTGACCGGCCCAGTGCATAGCACGGGTTTCTTCTAGTATTTAAATTAGCTTCAACCGAATGACACTTGGTCTTTTTTTTTTTGGTGGTGGTGGGGGTGGGGGTTTGAAGTGTCTGGGCTGCTTCACTAACATAAATTATCGGATTCATTTCGAATTGCAGTTACCTTCCCCCCCCCCCCCCCTCCCACCCAAACCACACAAAAGCAAAATTCCTGGGTTCATACCAATGTATTCAAGGGAAAATTTAAATCCCAAAGTCTTTTGCATTTACCTTTTTCTGTTTGTGTTTGATGGCCAATTTGACCCGTTCCAGCTGCATGTGTTCTCCTGGTTCCCAGACGTCTCCATCAGGATCGTAATTAAGGATCACTTCTAGTTCGTACGATGTTCTAGTATGATCTAGTAGGGCTGTGGCAAAATCCTGAGTCTGAATTCGCAAATCCTACGAATCCAAAGAAAAAAATAATTAACATAATTGCTACGATTAGGGACCATTCATAAAGTATGTCACGCTATTTTTGTAAATTTTGACCCGCTCCCACCCCATGTCATGTTTTGTCACACCTATTCATGTCACATCGGTCTTAGCTTCTTCGCCCCCCCCCCCCCACATAAAAAATTGCAATTTTTCCTCCAAATGCGATTTTGTGGGCCTGTATAAAACTCTAATGTCGTATTTTTGTCGGCCGTAAGACAGTTTATAATGACCAGCCACAAATAAAGAAAGAAGAGTTGGCATACACGATGCCATGTCAGACGTGATGTAGCCTGTCATTTTGCGTGATGCGTGACACTGTTAGACATGTCAATTTCTCCATTTCATATCTTCTAAGCACTTGGTGCCATTTCATGTTGTGGATGGAAAAGAGCCTTCAATTCAAGCCTTTCAAGAGAAGGTTTCAATTTAAGCACATTTCAGTTTTCGTTCGGTGTAGCCATGATGCAGTATACAGTAAAGCTTGGAACCACCAAACGAAACTTGAAGAAAGTTCTTTTTCACAAATTTCTATAAAAAGGACCCACTTTTTGGGAATAAGAATTGGAGTGATCCCTATTGGCCCTTTTTTCAAAAACCTGGAAATAAAATGTTGGACTTAGTAAAAGTCGGATTAGAGCATCCATGATCTGAATATTATCAGTGATAGCATAATACATGTAATTTTGTTTTGCATTTATTGTGAAAATAATCGTTACTATCTCTTTGCTAATATATTGTGACAATATGTTGTCCTACGAAACCCGCTCTCACAACATTTTGTTGTCCTAAGAAAGCCGCCCTCACAACGTTTTGTTGTCCTAAGAAACCCGCTCTCACAACGTTTTG